>RYFJ01001093.1:0-35753 GCA_003991445.1 Oryza meyeriana var. granulata | reverse complement strand
ATTAGTTCTATAACAAAAACCTACGAAGTCATTATTTCCATCCAAAAGAGCCTTTCTACTTAAGCTCTACATTTCTAAGAATTCTGGTAGTCGACCGGGAATTTTTATTTTCAACTCGTAGAATATGTGTGTGAACTTGTTAGAATTGCTCCTATTGATAAATACATAGAAAGCGCTTATCTCTATCAAATATTCTAATTTGTCGGATTTATTAATTCTATATCGGAAACGAGAATAGATAGAGTGATCAAGAAAAAAAATGAACATATGATTCATATTAACTTTCAGAACCGCGCAACCAGCTGAAAAAAAAAACATCAAGTATTTTAATAAAAATAAAGAAAAGAAATTTGCTTCTTCCAATTTGTTTGCCCAAAAGACAACTTTTTTTCTCTCGATTTTGTCGAGTCATTAACACCGATTCAATAAATGATATCAAGCGGTTCTATTCGAAGAACCCTATGCCTTTTTTTACTGGAATTCAATCACCTGCTCTAGTAGATCTAGGTTTAATTGAACTTATTCATAGGATCCAAACAATGATTAATTTATTCTACAAGAAAACTACTCAAAAATTTTTGCATATTTATTTCACTAGTAAAAGAAGAGTAATCTGCATGACGCAAAAAAAAAGAATCCAGAAAATAGGGAGAGAAAAATTCAACGAGCCCCTAATGTTCAACATTTGGGGAAAGAAAGAAGAAGATAGAGATCCAACTTGAATTTTTGCATTATCATCACAAAAGAAAAAATTCTAAAATAGTGCACATTCACTTCAGTTATAATTAATTCTGATGTTCTATTCTTGTCAACTAATCATGCTAGTTTACGAGCAGTCACCAGTGGAATCGTTATTTTATACTTCTTCACATATGAATTTGGCTTCCTATTTCTTGGATAAAAAGAGTTGTGCAAGCTCACTTAGTATTTATTCCCCAATGCCAACGGGGCTTTAGGAAGAAACATGTTAGTATGTGCTTGAACAACATTGTGCATTTTAGACATGGTTCATAATTGCTAGCCGGAATGAAGCGTCTATAGATGCTATCTTCTTAAATACTGGGCTAACAGTTTGATGATCTTTGCTCCATTCCAATTGCTTTAAGAAGAAATTATTGCCATAGATTCTGATTTTGCCATGCTCCTTTCATGTAATTTTCATGGTATTGCAATATGATAATATAAGGAGATTAATAGTGCAATTGAATATACATTTGTTCAATTTTATTTAACCTCCTTTCATAATATTATTTTCTAGGACCGCAGTATAAATAATGCTCTATCTATTCCTCTCAGTGTTAAATGATCGTAGGTGCGTTGCAAGCAAGAGGAGTGTTTTGTAGCTGCGACGACACTACAAAGTGTTCTCCGTTTTAACATTTCGAATTCCAACCATATGCACAACACTACTCACCCTATGTATAAGTATAACGATATGCTTCATCAGCTAATACAGAAGAAACCGCGAAACGTTCCAATCAAGAAGGGAGGATGATGAGGACCATCACTAGCTCGGAATAGCACCATAGCTACCTTATGTATCATCAACTAAAGGTGCATTGCTTTTCTACTAATTTACGTGTTAATATTCATTTGAACAGCCTACTTCACCAGTGTTTTCTGGTTCTTGTTGCAGAGATACTTACTTGGGTGAAGAAAGAGACCAAGCGCAAGAGCATTTTGCATAAATTAAAGAAGTTGATGTTGGGGACAAATAAGAACCTACTTCAAGTCTATCCTACATCCACCACGTCACTTGTGTTCCTATAGAAGCAAAGATGAATTCTGTCACGTTTTGGATTCGATTCGTGCCTCCTGACAGCATCAACTTCAAATGATTCTAGCCGCTGAGCCAGAAGGATTCTCGGGGCTCTAAATACTTGTGAACAGCTTATGGAGTCTATTTCAGATGGTTTAGTCCCATATCAAAATTCCTCCTGATTTCCCGAAATCATTCAAACCAAGACGACGTTCCTCTTCCAGTCCGAGTCTGTTTAGGCCTTGTGCCTTAATTGTGTCGTTGGGCAACTAAGGTGTGCGCCCTAGGGTTAACCCAGGACGTTCCCAACTTATATATATTCAGTAGCCCTCATCGTTTAGAGTGGGTTTGCTTAGATTATTCTATCTTTGAAACAATTTCGCCGTTGAATCTGTTTGGTGAGTACCCCACTCGAGAGTCATAATCATTCAATCGCATATTGAGTTCACTTTCTTTTTCTTGCTTAATCGCTGTATTCTTCGATTTGCATGTAGGACTTACCTTCTGGTGAGTCAAACCGGGCAGCCGCCACGGTTTATAACGAGAGGAACGTGGTACTGTGATCATGAGAGGTTCGGTCTTGGTGATCAGAAGCCGATCGTGGTGTCGATTCTCCACCAATCGAGAGTTTCCTTACCTAACGGAGATCGGCACCCCGTTGCATCATAACTACTCGACAAAAAACTCATTGGGACCACTTCGCGCTTGACCTATGTTGGCTAATCATCTCTGGTCATTTATTGGCACAAAACATGTGTGATTCTGCCCATCAAACTTATCTCTAACTTCGCACTTCTTGATATATATAGCACCATTGGTGTCGTCCAGGCACGTCCCAGCCTTTCATGACTTGATCACCACTAGTTGGGAATCCCCGCGAACCACCAAATCATCGATTCGAGATGATGCAATACGAGCCCAGATGAGTGTTTCGTACTCGCGACATTTGGGATGCTTGCAAAATATATCTGAAGACATATTTGAGTTTTTGTATCCTCTTGGGTGACATCAGAACAACGCTAGCTCTCTGTTCGTGTCCAATCCGTAGAGGACCGTCGAAGTACATTGTCCAGTACTCAAGTTTGTCCGCAGGTGTAGCTGACTGAACTTCTGCACTCGGCCACAAGTCGGCGAGTGCTTGAGATTTGATTCGATATCCTTGGTTGGAGATAATTCAAAGCTACAACTCGAGTGGCCCATTTAACGATTTTGTTGGTGCTTCCAGTTGTGAAGAAGCATCTCCGAGTGGAAACGATGAACAATTGTGATTGTGCGATTGAAAGTAGGTGCCACCAACTTCCGCTGAAAAGTAAAGTAGTCTCCAAGTAGCAATTCTGGACTGGGACTATCACAGTCTTGGATTCTCCTAGACCTCGGCTGACAAAGTAAACTGGTTGTTTTACTTTTGGATATGTCCCTGGCTCTTTCGCATTCAACAATCAGAAACCGTGCTGACTACTGAGTGGTTGCCAAAAACTTAGCATTAGTGGTTCCTTAGGCATGTGTTGATGCCAACCGTGGTGTTTTGAGAATTTCAAAGTCTTCAAAGCTTGTGAGCTTCTAGTGTCCAATGGAATCATTATCAACTTTCTCAAAAACTTGAAAGCATCCCATTCACCAAGTCGGGAAACAACATCGCTTAGTGCTGCCATTGCAGCCGGTTAGCTTCAGACATCCTTTTGGCTTAAGTTAGGAGCCATGTTCATGTTGCGTTAAATCCATCTAGGTTTGCCTCATGCCGCGTGTAGAACGATGAGCCATGTTCCTACAGTACCTAAGACGCACTTTTTGGGTTCAGCTCATCTGAATCTTGTGAAGGCTTTTGAAAAGTCTCTCTAAGTTGGCGATGAGATTACTTTTGAACTTGTCTTGATGATTCATGTGAAGGCTTCCAAGCAAATATGTTCCCTATTCGCCTGAGGAAGGTGACTGAGCTCATCTTCCTATTGGTTCGAGTCCGTCCCGACAAGTGCGAGCCTTGCGGGGTCAGAAGGGTCCAGGTATCTTCTTGTTTCTGATTCTACTGGAATTTCCGACTTGGCTGCCTTTTCACTGGGACTTCGTCGTCCTCCTTGATTGTTACAGCCAATCGAATTGCTCCATCTACTGCGGTTCGTGTGACAGCCAACTCGCGTCAGCTCTTCCTTGTCGGTAGGTGAAGGCTTGCTTAACATCACTGTGAGGAGAAACTCCTCTCGATCCAGCATCTTTACTCATGTAGCTTATGGTTCACACCATGAATTTTTCCGTGCCGGTTGCTGAGTATGCAGTCGGGTAGGCTGCTCTTGAAGTCGTGACCCAAGCAGATGTTCGTTCGTGCGTGAAATTTCCCGCATCGCCAAAGGTGACTGGGGTGATTATGTCGAAGCAGTGTTGAAGAGAGCCGGTTACCCCAGTGGAAGGGAGCTGTACTCGCCATTGTAACTCAAGTTCAAGAGTTACCTCTTCATTTCTCCAGTGTCTTGCCGGAAGAATATTGAGGCATTTTCTTCATCAATGGAGAACCTTCTTCAGCCTTATCTTCTGACTTACGGGTCAGGATGAGTGCATAAACCTGGATGTTGCCATCAGTCAAGGTGACGCACGTCACATAGATTGCCACTTTAGACCAACTAGTATGGGGCATCAGTGAGACTGAGTTTACCTGCTTAGCTTCTGCTTGGCTCATGACTCATAAGTTGGACCCCCAAAATATGATTGAGCTCAGCTGATCTGATAGTCGCCATTTTGCCTGAGTTCTGGCTTTCTTGTCTTCGGTTTGCCACTGGATGTTGCTTGTGTGAATTTCTTGACGAATGAAAACAATTTTTGGCCACGTCGTTTCCCCTTTGGTGAAAGGCATCCCATCATACCTTTGTAGTCGTCTCGTCCAATGGGGTCGGCTGGTCAGTGTGGTAGCAGTGCCTTTGATGTCTTTGATTGTCTTGTGGTTCTCCGCTTTAGAGTGGCCGCATCTACGTATCCCGTCTCCTTCTGCTGCCATTCTTGTCATGAGTGCCCCAGCCGATGTCGGTTGAATCAGCATACACCCCCCCCCCCCCCCCCCCCATTGCAGAAAGCAGCATAACCCTTCGTCCTTATCTTCGAGAAGAGTTCTCTTCTCGAAAAAAGTGCTTGGTGAAGTCCCGGGGAGACTCGTTCTTCTTCTAGGCATTGGTATAGTCGTACTGGATGCTACCCTTTGGTATGTTCCTTGGAAGTAGCCACAAAAGTGCTCGCGAGTCCCCCAGGAGCCAAATAGACCCTCTAGAGCCCCGTAACCATGTTCGTGCTCGATGGCTAGGCGTCGAGATGGAAGATAATTTCCATAGCTTTTTTCACCCCAACTGCTTGGAGTTGCCAAGTAATACACGTCAACCAGGATTCTGGTTGGTCTTGCCATGCGTACTCTCTATGCGAGTTGGCTGAAGCCTTGGGCAGCCCGACTTGTTGAACTCATGCAAGAAATCAGAGAACTTCCTTTGCGGAGTAGGGCTCTCGGCTTACTACGCGGTAAACCGCTCGTGTGGGAGGCAAAATTTTGTTCGTCTTCAAGTCTTCATCGTCGCCTCTTCGTGTTCTGCGCGTTAAGCGTTGCTTCATGCGGAGACTTTCTATCATTCTCAGACGTCACGATGTCCGACGCCCGTCTTCGCTGACACCAATCGATCATCTGTATGACCTGTGATGCGTAGTTAGACTCCGGTGACATTGGTTAGAGTTGCCTCTAGCGTCGCGCCGCGGTAGATGAGGTTGCCAGCATCTAAAGTTGTCTTGTTGGATGGGATAAATGTGTCTCCAGAATCTCTGGCGTGGTTGACATGCTGCAGCCATTATCAATAGCCTTGTCATCCTAGCAATAGTTAGCGTTGCTGGTGATCATCCCAGGTGCAAAGTATCCAAGAGTGTGCAGCAGCCACAGTTCACTGAGGGTGTAACAAAACGTCATGTCACCCACCCTTGGTCTGGAGGATCTCCTGTGCATTGCTCGGCCGTCCGCGTAGATCACGTGCGAGCGTCGTGCTCAACCTGTATGATGGCAACGGGTGCCCGATCTACCGTTAGGTAACGATAACTCTCGATTTGGTGGAGAATCCGACACTCACGATCCTGACAATCGCAGTACCACGTCTCCTCAATCAACCGTGCAGCTGCCCGGTTGACCTCACCGACGAAGTAATCCTGCATGCGAATCAAAAAAACACAGCAGAGAAAGAAGATTGTAACTCAACTTGCAAATGAAGATTATACTCTCGGAAGTTGGTTTTCAACAAGCGAACGGCAAAACTGTTCATTAGCAGATTATCTACAGCAAAACCCACTCTAACGCGGCGGCTACAGAATAATACATGAGTTAGACTCGAGGTGAGTTTGCCCCTGTGAGGGCGCACTCCTCATGGGTTTAGCCCACGACACAAATACAAAGCCCAAAAGCCCAAACTGACTCGACAGGAAAAATTACATAATTGTTTCGATGTTGATTCTGACGCTCAGGAGGAATTTTGGTATGAAACCAAACCATCGTGAAAGTAGAACTTCATAACTATAACAATATGGTAAGCCCTGTAACTCCTTCTGGATCAAACAGTTATGGCGTTGAAGTTGACACTGTCTCCAGCCCGAAAACGGAACGGTCCGAAATAGGAGTTTACTTCACTTGTCGTCATCCCACTTTAATATTTGGTTTCTTGAGCTATTGTCCATGTCTTCTCCCCTGGGTCCTAATAACAATTAGAATCAGTTCACAAGAATTAAATGTATGCCATTCGTTAGAAAATTTCCCAGTAATCTAGGACACATTCACCTAGCATTAAGTTGAACGGGCATGTGGCAAGTAATGGTCCTTGGATCTGTGGCGCATCTGTTCACACATGAGGAGTGTAGTATGTATCTAAAGAAGTATGTCTGCATCCATGTAGCGCCTGTTTTCTTCCTCTTGTTTTTCACGCAGTCGGCGGCTTCTTCCTCCTATCTGGATCATGTAGTAGCGTTGTCACACCGGAATTTCATCTAAAATTTACGTGCTATTGTAAACCCCTCGTCAGAATCTACCGAAGCACACATACAAAGAGTTGATACAAAGTAATTGTTTACATACACGAATGTAGTATTACAGAGGTGATGGCACCTCTGAAAATAAGAAAGTCTAAGCAGCGGAATAACAACTACAGACACTCGTGATGATCCACGCATCGGGTTCCTGCTTAGTCCTCCAAAAAGTTCGGCTCCCTCATTGTAGCTACTTACTCTCTGATGATGCTTGTTTGATTACAAGGTGAGTACATGAAAATACTTCGCAAGCCACATAGCAAATATACAAGTGCACACGATATCAAAGAATGAAATATATGCTCAAATTGCAATAAATAGCCATTTAATAAGGCCATTTAAGAAGTGAGTTAATAAAACAGTAACGAATTAAACCATATACCAACACATATTACATACCGCTCTCCAAAGCAATATGGCCCAACCACTCAACCTGAGCTAAACCATGTTCTACCATTCATAATTGAGTTAAGGAAGTATGGGACTAATCACAGAAAATATTGCTAAGCCCCGCCTATTAACTTCTGCCACGCATAACGCCCTGCTTTCAGTGAGACGTTAAACAACATTTCGCTAAAACTACCATGAAAATTTCGCTTCTCTTGTGTGCTGTGCTTTGTATGTCGTGCCTGGATCTCAGTTGTTTCCTTGCCTCTCTATCCCAAATCCCTCCTCTCGAAACCCCTGCTCTTAAAATAATCTCTGAATTCAAATCGTCATTATCAAACTCCATTTCAAAAACCCTAACGGCCGAGTTCTCCCGATCTTCTCCCCAAAGACTGTTGCTTCGATACCCATTCGAGGATCCGAATCGGAACCCTAGCAGGCCTTCCCCTTTGGAATCTTCCCGTAATCCCTTGTTTTCTCACCTCATCACTGGAATCCATGCGAAAAATCCTGAGCTAAAATATGCAGCTTGGCATCCAACCCAAATCGAACATCCTTTCCCCAATACTTATCTAAACATATATATACGTATGTGTATATATGTGTATACATATATGTAAGCATGTAAATAAACTTGTATCAACCACCCACCTCTGTCCCCGTATCACCTCTACCATTATACCCACGAATATATGAGTGTATACACCTATCCAGGAGCCCTGGTATACCTATATACATAGGTGCATACATAGATATATACATATACATACATGTGTATGTATAAATACTCACCCTCCACTTTGCTCCTCCGGAATATCTAGATTATTTCCCCTTTGGCGCCTTGGAACATCCCCTAAAATTCAAATCCAAAGTTTGGAGTTTATAAATTCAAATTAATGTTTGGATTTGAATCCTCTCCCTTGAATCCCTCTCAAATAATCCTTGAAAGTCCAAACACAAAAATTATTACAAACATGCCAAAATCTCTTTTGGACTCTCTCCTTGGTTCCCTAATTGTTATCCTAGCTCAAATATTAATTTGAGTTTAAATCTCAATTCAAATCATCAAATTCTTTAACTTAATACATTCCCTGAAAAATGTGAAGAGTCAACTGTTCCTCTGGCCACAACCTCAATCTTCCCGGCCCGAGAATCCCTCTCTCTTGCAGTGAGGCACTCGCTCCGTGCCACCGGATCTTCATAACCGACGTGCACCGCCCGCAAGCCTCGGATGCGCGCCACGTGTCTCCTGGGCATCGCCACGCCGTCTGTTTCCCTCGTGCCCGCGCCTCTCTCTTCTCACATGAGCCCGCCGCGGTGCCCACGGATGGCTGCACGAGGTTCCCTCGCCGCCCCGTGAGCCGCTTGATCCCGGTACACTGTGCATCATTGTCCTCCTCCGTTCCACCCACTCACGCACACCAGCCGTTCGGCCAAAAGCTGAGCCCACCCCGCCTCTCTCCTCGTCACAGCCGTTGTCACCCCGGTGCGCTCCCCACTTTGACGTGCCTCGCCGCTCGCCGCGCACGGTTTTCAAACCCCGCCGCCCAATAGACCTCCTCCGTGGCCCAACGCATCCACGCCGTCTGCCAAATTTGCCACACGAGAAAATCCTGCGCTGCCTTGGGTCTATCCTGCGCTCTCGCTCCTCAATTGACTTGAACACCATGATTGTAGCTCCATAATTGGAGCCGAGGCTCTAGCCGAGTGTCGATGTTTGTATGGCAATAATAATATGGGGCTACTCGTGAGACCTAAACTTGATGGATACAAGGAACACAAAACAATTTTATACTGGTTCAGGCCTCGAGATGAGGTAATACCTACGTCCAGTTGTGTGTATTGCCTTTGAGTTTCTCTGGTGAGATTTCTTCTTCTGCACTCAGGGGTGCCCTGCCTCCCCTTATATTACCAGGGGACAGGGTTACAAGTAGGAATCCCAGTCGGACTCCGACCAAGGGATTTCCCTCTAGGAATACAACGTTCCCGACTAGGATTGTATCCTTCCTTGTCATACAAAGTTATGTATGCCGAGTCCTATTGTATCCCTAATTACAAGGTTAGGCCCATCCTCCGTCCAAGTGGCCCATAAGCTTCTCATGAGATACCTGGGGGCCCATGGCCTCCACAGCAGCCCCCGACACCTTCATAGTTGAGTCACAGCTAATGCCGAGTGCTCATCCTCCACGGTGAAGAATTCCAATGTGCATTGCTCCCGAGTACTCTTTGTCTGAGTCCTTCTTCCTCCCGAGTTCCTGCTTTCATGTCAGATGGCAACGAGGCTATGAAGGGCTTCATAAAAAAATATGAATAGTGTGCGCTGAATAGACTCACCTATTAGGTGTAGCCCCCGACTTTGTGCTTAATTGTGAAACAATTAAACATAAAGTCAAAGATCTTTAACCTTTTAGCCTTTTCCAAATAGTATACTACCCAGAAATTAGACTCTTTAGCGTCATGTCAGCTGGAAAAATTTTTGCTCAAAGGAATGTTTGGCTAAGCATGTAAGCCGAGTAACTTTTTGATTTTTAACCCAATATGTGGTCAGGTGTACTTAAGAGATACCTGCATCCCTAATTTTAATGGAGACCAGCTGTCGATTCTTATAAGGATGTATCCTCAATACCTGGTAAATAATCGAGATACCCGAATGTATACACCCGGCTGTAGGCTTAGCATGAAGCGTATCTGATTATTTAATCGGTTCATTAAAATAGCACCTGCATCACGATTTTAACATGACTAGCGGGCGACCCAATAGGGCATGCTATTTAAGAACTCATATCTTTGGCCTACTACCGAATAAGCCGGCCTAAACCGACCTACCCAGCGCAGCCCTATAAAATTGGCATCCCTCGCATGTCAGGATGAGTACTTCAGTGTCAATAACCACAATTAGCTAGAAGAATCCTTGTCTACAAGCCTTTCCAACTTATGTCTCCTGGATGCTTTGCATGGTCCACAGATGCCCAAGTAGTGGTATATTGTAGGATCTGCTTGCCCTCTTTAGGTGTGACAGTGACAGTGCATAAGAACTCCGGATGCGCTTCGATGATATAATAGGTCTTCTCTGACTACGATAAAGGTTTGCTCCGTCACTTGATTACTCGCTTCGTTTAATCTTTTCTTAGAAAGTTTGTCTTCTAGTGAAAATCGACGATTGGAGTCTCCTAGTCTTGAAAAATAATGAGCACCTCTCCGTAGATTCTGGTTTGATGCTCCCTCCCGACTGAAAGCTGCAATAGTGCTTGTTGCCATGTTTTTTGCCAGATATGGTACCTGGATGCTCGCGCTAGGGGCAGATCGCTGGCGACCCTCTTTGGGGCATACCGCAACCTGACAAAATTGTAGCCGAAGATAAGGTACCAAATCTCGCATTAGCATAGTGATTCGACGGCTGGCAACCTCATGGGGCGTTACCATACCCAATGGATTATGGCCAAATAAGCCCAACCTTCCATTAGCAAGGATTCGGCTGGCGTGGCCTCATGGGCATACCCTACTACCCAGCAGAGTGCTACCAGAGGTCCTCAATTAGGTGCTGGCGAGGTCGTTTGTTATTGCCCAATAAGGTATCCGAAACCTCGCATTAGCTAGGATTCGCTGGCGACCTCATGGGCATACCCTACTGTTGACGCCGACAAAAAACCACCGGGTGTGCAAAAGCTTGCTGACGATCTGGTTCGGTGCCTAGTCGGAGACACGCGAAGCCTGGGAGATGCTGCTCTAGCTCCAGTGTAGTCCTAAAATTTGAGTTCGCATCGTTGCCAGTCAATTTGACCCCGCAATTGACAAGGAGATGAAGAAAATTTGATTACTGATCCAATCGGCTTAGTTAAGCCGATACCGATTCCTTCCAGCCGATCGCCGCTATGCTCGTGCCCGGCCCTCGCCTGTACGATCGCACCGGTACCTCGTGCTCGGGTTCTCGCTTCGGGTCCTCGCTTGTGCTCGTGCCTGGGTCAAGCAGCAACTCACATCGGCTATCGGCCGATACGGTCTGATGTAGGTCCTCGTAGCCGAAATCGATAGCTGTATTGAGCACCTGTTGTATCGCTAGAACCGATAGCGTGTCTATAAACAAAGAATGTATAATGCGTCAGTATACATGAATGGCATCGGCTAGAAGAAGCGATGATAAATAGATAAGCAAAACAGTAAGCCAGGCCGACTGCCAAGGACACATGTGCACGGCTAAGAAAACTGATGATAATATACGAAATGGCCAAAATAGTAAAGATAATTCAGTCGCTTTAAGATGTAAAAGATAACCTATCGGCTAAACACCGATAGAACGTCGCATAACACCGATCGGCTCGACAAGGATAAATTCTATGTTATCGATCTAGTAGTTCAAACCTAACTGATGCAGCACAGATCGATAATAGTAAAGGAACCTCAACAACCGATAGATCTAAATGCAACTGTATGTAATAAGATAACTTATCGGCTATACATTCCGATAAAAACACTTGCGCAAAAAAACATCAACCCTAGCAGGAACAACTTATCGCGACACGTTTAGTAGGTCGGACCAACCGATGCTGCACAAACTGACGATAAGCTACTCCCAGTAAGCTGATAAGATCTTCAAGCACCCGCGTGATGTGTGATATACCTGATAGCCTAAGAGATCGAACCGAACGATTGCAGCCGTAGACAAAGTAGAATATATCGTGGGGTAAAGCGGCTACTCAATATACGACTAGAATATCGGACCTAACCGAGGAAGTCGCTAGCCTTGTGTACCGGGGTACCGAGACTACCTCTCGGCCGGAGTTCGGACTAACCGATGCAGCCTTCGCTCGGAGCCAAGAACCCGTTGGTAAAGGTTGCGATGCGCCCCGAATGTGATTTGATCGAGAGATGAGATTAAAGCTCTCCGGGCTACGTGTTATATACCCCGAGTTACAGAGTCCTGTTAGGACACGGTACATAAATTTTCCTTATCTATGTAACAGCCCCGATCAGATACGAGATCATTCCAACAATATTAAAATCTACCTAATTGTATAGAAGGTAATTAACGCCATAGCGTTGGTCTTCACGATTCCTTCCTGAATCCGGCTTCTTCTGGATTAGCTTCCAACAGCTGATATCGCTTCTTCTTTAACCGAACATGGTATTGAACCGAACCAAATTTTGGCGGTCAACAACATGCCCCCCCATTTCGGAGTTTTTATCAAACTTCGAAATTCTTCTTCTGCTTTGAGGCCTCAATATTCCTTCCTGGCTTCTTTGAAATCGGCTTTCATGAGCCCGATACCTTTTGTACTAGGTGTGCTAGGCTCTCGAAGTTGCTGATGACAATCTTTCCTTGATCAGATCCACCCAACCTTGGAATGCTCAACTCGGCCAGCTGTGCATTCATCCAAACTTAACTATAACACCGGCTTCTAACATCACGAAAACCGTTGGATATATTCTGCGACTGCATTCCTCCGGCTCTTGTATTACCGATGTTAAGTTCTATCAAACTCATCTCCCGAATCCCCAAAGAAATACTTGTGGAATTGCTTTCCAGATCGGCCCAACCTCGAACTGAGGTTAGGTGGCATGAAGAAGAAACCATGTAAAGGCCGATCCGGATAATGATAATGGGAAGAGTCTAACTCTCAAAGCTTCTACAGCCGATGCTCTCCACATTGAGCTAAGAATCGGCTGACATGTTCCACTGTAGATAATATCTTGCCTGAGAATTGGAGAAGTCTTGGCACTCTGTATCGGCGTGGCAACGAACTCTATCAAACCAATCCGGATATGGATGCCATACATAAATGTTTCCTCCTTTGGTCTTAACCCAATTGTTCTCTTATCACCTCCTGTGATTCTTGCGTCAATTCTTCTTCTCTTGATTTTCGACGTGATAATGCAGAGGTGGAGTTGGAACCGATTGCCTCTGAATAATTATACTCAGGAACAGCTCCTGGATAACTCTGTTTGATGCCACCCCCATAGTACGCAGTTGATGATATCCTTGAGATTCCATTGTGCCCCCCAGCCAGCTGAATCGGCGTGCTCTACCGTCTTCTTGATCAAGTTCTGTAAGTGTTCACCAATATCCCAGATTGATCGATCATGTTGCATGATTGAACTGCCTCATTACCATGTCTTGAAGTTGCTTCTGTGAACTTTGCAGGTGTGATGTATGGCTCGATTCATCAATCAGCATAGGCTTTGGAAATTGACTTCTGATATCGGCCCTTGATCTGTCATACCAAAGGATTCTAGACAAAAGCTTCCGAAAATCATCGATGTTCTGCTCCACTTGTTGTCTCTGTTCTTTGGTCAAGTCTTCCATTGTAACTGGGATTGTATCATCTTTGCTGACCTCTTTTCCAGCCATGTCGAAGTTCTGTGTCCCACTGGGCGTGCCAAAAACGTGTTGACGCCGAAAACCACCGGGTGTGCCAAAAGCTTGCTGACGATCTGGTTCGGCGCCTAGAGACACGCGAAGGCCTGGGAGATCTGCTTAGCTCCAGTGCAGGTCCTAAAATCTTGAGGTTCGCAGGCGTGCCAGTCAATTTGACCCCGCAATTGACAAGGAGATGAAGAAATTTGATTACTGATCCAATCGGCCAGTAAGCCGATACGGATTCCTTCCAGCCGATCGCCGCTATGCTCGTGCCCGACCCTCGCCTGACTCGCACCCGGTCTCGTGCTCGGGTTCTCGCTCTCGGGTCCTGCTTGTGTCGTGCCGGGTCAGCAGCAACTGCACATCGGCTATCGGCCGATACGGTCTGATGTAGTCTCCTCGTAGCCGATAGCCGATGGCACCTGTGTATCGGCTAGGAAACCGATAGCGCTATAAACAAATGGATAAGCTCAGTATAACATATGCATCGGCTAGAAGCCGATGATAAAAATAGAATAAGCAAAACAGTAAGCCAGTCGACTGCCAAGGAAACACATGTGCATCGGCTAGAAATCTCCGATGATAATATATGGCCAAATAGTAAAATAATGCAGTCGCTTTTATAAAAAATAACCTATCGGCTAAACACTCCGATGGTTTTAGAACGTCGCATACACACCGATCGGCTCGACAAGGATAAATCTATTATTATCGATCTAGTAGTTCAAACCTAACTGATGCAGCACAGATCGATAATAGTAAAGGAACCTCAACAAACGATAGATCTAATGCAACTGTGTAATAAGATAACTTATCGGCTATACATTCCGATAAAACACTTGCGCAAAAAACATCAACCTAGCAGGAACAACTTATCGCGACAGTTTAGTAGGTCGGACCCAACCGATGCAGCACAAACTGACGATAAGCTACTCCCAGTAAGCTGATAAGATCTACGCACGCGTGATGTGATATACCTGATAGGCCTAAGAGATCGAACCGAACCGATGCAGCCGTAGACAAAGTAGATATATCGTGGTAAGCCGGCTACCATATACCGACTAGAATATCGGACCTAATCGAGGAAGTCCTAGCCGATTGGTAGCCGGGGTAACGAGACTTACCCTCTCGCCGGAGTTCGGACCTAACCGATGCAGCCCGGCTCGAGAAGCAAGAACCCGTTGGTAAAGGGTGGTGATGCGCCGAATTTGATTGATCGAGAGATGAGATTACAAGCTACCCGGGCATACGTATATATACCCCGAGTTACAAGAGTCCTGTTAGGACACGGTACATAAATTTCCTATCTATTAACAGGCCCCGATCAGATACGAGATCAGGTTTCCTAAACAATATTAAAACTACCTAATTTATAGATAAGGTAATTAACTGCCATAGCGTGGTCTTCACGATTCCTTCCTGAATCCGGCTTCTTCTGGATTAGCTTCCAACAGCTGATATCGCTTCTTTCTTTAACCGAACATGGTATTGAACCGAACCAAATTTGGCGTCAACACCTACCCAGCCAAGTGTACCGAGCCCCGACTAGTGCCGGAGGTCGATTATTAGCCCACATAGAGTGTACCAAAGTAAAGGTGACATTCGAGTCCCGACTGGCACGAGTACTCAGACAATAGCCCTCGTGGAGCATTCCAAGTAATTCTTGAAGCGTCGCACTCTAAGTGTATCATGGCAAACTGGTCCTGAGTTCCTGTTATGCGTATCCGGAACTGGGCCTGCATTATAAACATATCGGATGAGTAGCATCTGATGAAGAAAACAATCACCAGAAGAAATTTATGGCATTTTAACAATAGATGTAAATATCTGTTACTCCTCTTATTGATATTAATTTCCCCGAGTAGTTGACCCCTTACGTTTAAACACTCTACCCGACTAGTCATAGCCCCCTAGCGTCGGGAGTTGGCTCATGGCTCTTTCCCAAACACGCGTTTTGGGTGACTTGAGTTTTTCTTTCAAGGAGCAAAGTTTTGTGGATCAGAATTTATGCTACTCAAGTATTTTTGCAATCATTAAGAGCAAAAATAGAAAATGCGTAGAATGTACACCTATTAGGTGTAAGCTGCTGCGGCATTGGCGAGGCCGAGTGAGGAATTAACGATCTCATCCCCCTAGATCCGATCCCGATTGGCACTAAGCCGTATCTGAGTCAAACCATAGGGAAGTGAGTTGCCTCCTGGCCCATTTAGATAAGAATATCATACAAAGGAGGAAATATTTATCAGAAAGCGACTTAGTTTTTCAGTATTGCACGAGTTGGGAGTGGGGATGCTATCTTGCATTTTGAGCTTTTAAGCCTGCCGCGAGCATTGTCACTTGTCATTCTGATAATCTTCAGTTCTAGGAGGTTGAAGACGGTTGTGACCGACTACCACAATGAAGTCATCCGACTTGCGTTGGCGGTTCCTAGCCTTAGTTGGGGATGCGTCATCGGTGTTAGGGGTGAAAACGGATCGGATTCGGACGGATAGTGGTCATACCATATCCTAAACCATAATTTTTAAGTGGATTCGAAGCGGGTGCGGATAGTATGTGGATGCGGATGCGGAGCGGATTGTTTCGGATGGTGGATGCGTTGCGGAGCCGGTTTGGACTCGGGTCGGAAACGGATTAAAATCATCGGACGTGACGTGTATATACAATCGATACAACATTAAGTCATCAATATAATTGGCAACAATATTGTAACAATATCACAAGCACTTAATAACTATATTACATGAGACATGACACATGCACATAAAAACACACATTGCAATATCACATTAACTAATAAACTTGTCCATTGTCCAAAACAAGCACTTAACCAACAAAGGACATCACACATCACAATATCATATTATCACATGATAAATAGCAAATCCACAAATGACATCCAATTATCCATATAGATATATTCTGCCAATCTAGACCGCTGTATTGCCTAGATGGATGGATGGATGGCTAGCTCAAGTTAAATGGGCCAAATGGAGTTGGTCACATGGCTGAAAAATTTGGATTATCCGCCAAACCTTCTACCGGATAATTTGCTTGAAATTTCGGATAATCCGCATCCGCCGGATATTGCAGTGATACCATATCCGGCTCGCGAATCCGCATTCTACTATCGCATCCGAATCCATATCCGTCGGATATCTAGGTACTCTTACATACCCTCACTTCGGACGGATACGGAGCGGATGATCGGATATTATCCGATCCGTTTCACCCCTAATCGGTGTCCTCCACTCTTTCTGTCGGGTGCCTTTTTTGTTCGCCATGTCGAATAGAGCTTTTACAGAACTTGGAGGCTTCCAAGTGAACTTAGCGATGAACAAGGTGTCCTTGACTCCTTTTCGAAAGGCGGCGATGATGACCTTGTCCTTGATCATTGGGATTGAATTCCTCTTCTTAGAAAACCTCTTGATGAAATCACGAAGAGACTCGTTCTTCTTTTGATGCAACTGATATAGATTGTACTCGGAAGATGGCCTCTCAGAATAGTTGAGGGGGGTAATAACGACCCCAACCTCCCTAGATCCAATCTCAAGCGGCTCTGAGCCGTATCCAAGTTGAACTCCAGGGGATTGGGTTTGCCGCGTCAGATGCTGATTGAACTTATCTACGGCATTGCCGAGTCCGAATGGGAGATTGACGATCTCCTCCTGTCTTAGCCTGATCTTGGCTGGCTCAAAACCGAGTTCCAGTTGAACACCAAAAGAAAGAGTTGTCCCTAGACTCGAGCATATTGGAGATCGCCGCAGCATGTTGCCGAATATCGCTGCAGCGTTAAATAGGCCGACCAGCAAGGAGTTGGCTTGATCCCTGGCCGATCGGATCGAATCCGAGTCGGACAGGGTATGGTTGCCAAATTCGTCGGCGATGAAGTCAAGGCTCTCGAAGGTGATTGTTTGTCCAGGGAAGAAGTTGATGCTGTCGACTCTGGTGAGTGGATCCATCAAGCTTGTTGAAGATGATCTCGCTGATGCCCCTACCTGGCGAGCCAATTGTCGATGTTTTGTATCGGCAATAATAATATGGGGCTACTCGTGAGACCTAAACTTGATGGACTGCAAAGGAACACGAAACAATTTATACTGGTTTAGGCCCTCGAGATGAGTTAATACCCTACATCCAGTTGTGGTGTATCGCCTTTGAGGCTTCTCTGGTGAGATTTCTTCTTCTGCCCTCAGGGGGCGCCCTGCCTCCCCTTATATACCGGGGGACAGGGTTACAGAGTAGGAATCCCAGTCGGACTCCGACCAAGGGATTTCCTTCTAGGAATACAACGTCCTCGACTAGGACTGTATCCTTTCCTTGTCGTACAAGTTTATATATGCCGAGTCCTATTGTATCCCTAATTAAAAGGTTAGGCCCATCCTCTATCCGAGTGGCCCATATGCTTCTCATGAGGTACCCAGGGGCCCATGGCCTCCACACCGAGCTCCTCCACTCCTATAAAACCCCCACCGAGAGCCTTTCCTCCCTTCCTTTGCTTTGTTGCTCTGAGCACCATCGGCCACGCGTTTCCTCCCCCCCGAAGCACGGGCGCCCTCTGTCGCCGCCGACACCACCTCTCACCACCGGTATTCTCTGCGCCTCCGAACGCCCTCGCCCTTGCAAGCCTTATCCCGGGACAGCGTGAATCTCGCCTCCACCTTCCTCGGCCGGACACTGCCGCCTCAGTCGCCGTCCTCCCCGCACTCTACCCACCACCCCAACTGTGCACAGTGCCCGCCTAAACCACGGTGTCGGCCAATTCCAGGATGCCACCGGCTCGGATCCGCCGTTCCCCCACACTAGCACCCCTCCCCTGCCACCATTCCACTCCTTGCTCTCGCCGGTGAGCTCTCCTATGAAGCCCCGGCCTCTAACCTCTACGGATGGTTTCCTGTGCCTCACTATGCCTCGGCCCTTCTCGGACTCCCTCGGCTTGTGCACGCGGCCGCCCTTCCATGGTTTTTCCCACCTGAACCTCTTCTCTCTCCCCCACTGCCACGGCACCTCGCCGTCGCGCTGCCGTCGACAAATTCCTGCAAATCCCAAGCTGCTCAAGTAGCTTCACCTTGGTTTCCTCTCCCCGCCGGCATAATCCTGGCCTCGAGGCACCGCTGCTCGCCAAAGTTGCCTTCGTGCACTGTCGGCCATCGATCTTCTTCGCTCTCCTCTGCCTCATCGAGCCGAGCCATGTCTCTCGCCGATGTGTGGGCCCCTTTTCCTGGCCACACATGAATACTGTGTGCCTCTGTGGAATTGACAAGTGGGCCCCATCTCGTGTTCGCAGCACACAAGTAGTGTCCCATACACTTGACCATTTTGGACCTTAACTCACTGATCAGTGGGCCCCAAGGCCGACTGCCCACCCAGTACTCCTCTCTCCCCCACTGACCTGTGGCCAGGACAGTCGGAGGGCCCAGTTGTCGGTGACACTGTGAGAGATGTTGTGTGTTTGTTCAATAAATTCCAAATAACTCCTTTTTCCTTTAACCAAAAATCCAATTAAACTTTGAAAAATCATATCTTCCGATTCGTAACTCCGATTGACTCCGTTCCAACTCTAGTAATTTTCTAAAAATGAGATCTAATCTAATGGCACTATTAGTAAGCACTAAATAGGGTCTATTTTTCTTGGACTTTATGTAGATTTTGTGTGTTTCTGCATAGTAACCGATTGTCAAAAATTCGTTTTGCATCGGATTTCACGGCGATTTCTCAAAGACTCATGAAGAATTAGAGCAAGGCAAGTAACTTTTGATCAATCGAGCCCATATGTGAACTTTAATTATTTTATTTGTGAAACTTGCATTGATAAGCGCTGCACTGATTTGTTCGATCCCGTCTGCAAGTCAGACCGATGGGCCTACCCAACCTTGCTGCATTAACTACTTCCTTGATGATTGAAATACCCTGTTCCCTTGTAACCACTGCTGTCGTGCCTCGGTATTCGTGCACTATTGTACAAGTATTGACGGTCGCTCCTTTAAACTTAAAATTTGAGCAACTTCTTAGGTAAAACTTGGTTTTACGAAACATTTGAAAAACCCGACACCTGGCTCGGTGCCTTGTGAAAGCAAAATGAGTTACAAAAATAGAGATTTGCGACACAAGGCCGGTCCGGTGTGTGTGATTCCTATGTGGTCATTGTAAGGACCGATTCCTTTAGAATTTCATTCAAGCATATGACAGTACAACCACATGGGTGAATTGGGAAGCCCCTGGCTGAGTAACTAGCCTCTCAGGGACGCCTTGCATGCTATTGGACTATGGATTGTGCGGGAGGGCATCGGGGATGCCTCCTGGGTTCCAGGCACAGCATGGTCTCGGACATACCCTGTTGTTGGTCTTGAGGACCCCTCTAATTGGCATGGGTAACCTAGGAGGGTTTGGGAAATGCCTTGTCGCGAAAACCTCTATGTCACCAAATCGTACCCAATGCGTGTGATCTGGTGACTAGAGTAAGTTGTGTCGTGTGGGTAAAGTGTACCCCCTCTGCAGAGGTCTAAACTATTTGAACAGCCGTGCCCACGGTCATGGGCGGATGTGAGGTGATTCCTTAGCGTAGTTTTATTTTACCCTGTTTGCAATTGTGTGTGTGTGGTTTTGGGAATTGTGGAAAGGAGGTGCCATCAAGGACGCTTGATGGCAACGAGGTGCCCGATCTTCCGTTAGGTAAGGAAACTCCCGAGTTTGGTGAGAGATTGACACTCAATATCGTTCCATGTTGAGGGAATCTATCATGTGAAGATGTTATTAAATCTTGCCACCATATTAAAGCATGAGAAGTCAAGACACTAGCAGCATTCTTAATCTTTTGTTTATCACACATATGACGATAAGAAAAAATTTATCATCGCAACTCCCAACTCATGTATGCTTCAGCACCAACTCCATTATACGAAGGGGGAGATGACACAGTCTTACCTTCACTTGTTGAAGGTGATGTGGCAGCTATGGTAGAGCTCTCATCGAAATTCTTCATCTTCTTTTTGTCCTTGGTATGAACTGTCATAGTTAGTGGAAGACAAGAAGAAACAGTAGCTAGCTACTGATGTCGTCTCAATTGTTCATATTCACTAAGGAGACCTTTCGTGCTCTTAGCTATCGCCTGAAGGTCTTGTTGTATAGAGTTCATGCTATGTCATCACATTCCTGCCACTGTTAGTAGAAAACAGAAAACAATACAAAAGCGTTATCCCTATCAACTACTAGGTAGTGGACACTCGCAATTGGAAGCACCTTACGAGCTCTTACAAGGTTCTGAGACTAGCGAACAAAGGATGGTACAACCGGCTGCTGGTTCATGATACCTTGAGGGCGTGATCCAGCGATTGCAAGGGTTGAGACCGTGCTGACCAGAAGTATATATGTGGAGCTTGGAGGCCAAATATATTTAGAAGCACAATTCAATAACAGATAGTAATGCTGAATAAATGTCCAAAGCACTTGTCCTAGTTGCTGGCCTAAACGCGTTCTAAACCAGATGGGATAAAACAAGGGAGACAAACAAGTATGAAAGACAGCAACAAGGAAAAAGGGACAAGGCAAAAAACACAGCACAAAACAGCACACAGCTGGCTCCCTGGTGTGTCCTATGTGCTCCTCTCCTTTTCTTTTTTTTCTTTTTTTCTCTTCTTTCACACCTTTTTTTCTTTTATTTTTCTGATATTTTTTCTCAACTAGGAGCACAGGAACAACAACCTCATGAAGGTGGCAACTAAATCTGATATAAGATGTGGCCTGTAGAAATACACAAGCGTGCTGGAACTTTGAAGTGCGGATACCCAATTTTTCGGCCTGAATTTTGCAAAACTGATTTCAGCAAACCTGACAAAGTTGGGGAGTAGCGTGATGAGAATTTTTTTTCGTAGATGTCCGTAAAACTACTTATTTGCCTGATTCCGAGTCCGTATGCGAAAAGTTATGGCTTTTCAAGTAGTCCTCTGTATCAGTTTTTGGTGGAGGCTGATTGGAATCAGGGTAGTGAAACTAGGGATGATATGGTGGCGGTGGCTGCTGGGAGTGGCATGGAGATGTAGGGTGATCAAAGGATGTGATATAGACATTTAAACAGAACACAGCAATGACCAACACTTGCACAAAGATGGTTAGTAGATAAGAAACACAGACAATGGTGGCGTGTGCGAGGTTTGTGGGTGTGTGGTGGATGGATCATGAACTGGACTTCAAAACAATATAAGCACGCAACCGAACTCGACCGATCACAAACTCAAAACTACGACTCTGAAACACCGAATATTGCAAAAAGGCAAACTGGTTTAGGACAAGGAAAAAACCTACGACTACCAATTTTGTTTTTGTGCATTGCTTTTCTGGACCCTAGGTATAGGAAACAAAAATTGAAACAGGACAAAAAGATGATACCTAGACCGGGTAACCTTTGCTCTGATACCACTTGATACGCGCAATCGACCGATCTTCCGTTTTAAGGATAACTACTCGATTTGTGGCCGAGCATTGACACTCATCAATCCGGCTTCTGATCACCAAGACACCAAACCCTGCAATCGCAGCACCACAGACTCCTCTCATTATCAACCGTGCGCTGCCCGGTTGAACCTTGCCATGAAAGCTCTCCCTGCATGCGAATCGAAGACACACAAGCACAACAAGGAAATTGCAACATCAACTTGCAGATGAATGATTATACTCTCGAAGTTGGGGTCTCACAGACCGATAAACGGCGAAACTATTCAAAGACATATTAATCTAAGCAAAACCCACCTCTAAATGGTGGCGGCTACTGAATTTATATGAGTTAGGACGTCCTAGGGTTAGGATTTTCCCTTTGAGGGCCGCACTCCTCATGGTTTGCCACGATCACAAATACAAGGCCCAAGGTCCAAAACAGACTCGGACTGGAAGAGGTACGTGTCTTGTTTCGATGATTCCAAAACAGCTTAGGCAGGAATTGACATGGGAACCAAAACCATCTGAATGTAGACTCCATAAGCTTTCCAACAAGTACTCATGCTCTGTTCAACTTGCTGTTTTTGTTCTTCAGTTAGATCTTCCATGGTGACCGGAATTACGTTGTCCGTCTTGACTTCTTTTCCGGCCATGTTGAAATCTTGATTGAAATTGTGTTTGTTGAAACTTCGGTCCCACCGGGCGTGCCAAAAGCGTGTTGACGCCGAAAACCCGCCGGGGCCCGTCCGGCGTCTAGGTGACACGCGAAGGCCTGGGAGATCTGCTTAGCTCCAGTGCAGGTCCTAAAGTCTTGAGGTTCGTAGGCGTGCCAGTCAATTTGACCCTGTAATTGACAAGGAGAAAGAAATGTTAAATTCGCGAGCCAATCGGCTAGAAGCCGGCTTGGACTCATCTCATCGGCCGATGGCCGATACGCACTGTAGCACTTATATATCGGCTTAGAGCCGATGATGGCAGGAGCAATAGCATGATAATGAACAAATATCGCGCTAGCCGATCATCGAAGGGATACTTGAAAACCAGCTATAAACTTGATAAAATAACCAATCATAATGCATAGGTGAATAAATCAAATAAATCCTAGCTGATCATAGTTTAGTGTTACTGGTATTATCGTGAAACTCCCGTGCCCGGACTCTTGCTCCTATCGGTCCCCGGGTCTTCATCCGCTGTCCGGGCCCGTGCCCGAGTCTTACCTAAGCTCGTGCCCGGGATCTCGCCTGGGGTCATGCCCGGGAACCTGCTTATACTTGTACTTGGATCGGCAGAATAAACCCATCGGCTAGTCCTTAGCCGATCGTAACAATAATACAGGCAAGAATATATAACAAAGCATGCAATAACATAAATAATAGATACTTGATGATCCAGCCGACTACTGAACAGAGCGAGTATAGAATAAGACAATGAATAAATGTAGTCGGCTTTAACAGATAACTTATCGGCTAAGCACTCCGATAACACCATCGCACAACACCATCGGCTCATCAAGAGTAAAGCTATTATCGTCAGTCTAGTAGATCGGACCCAACCGTTGCAGCACAAACCGATGATGATAAAGATACCTCGATGGGCCGATAGATATAATGCGATCGTGATGAAGATAACTTACCGGCTATACACCCCAATAAGACGCCTGCACACAAAGCATCGGCCTAGCAGGATCGACTCATCACTAGCAGTTCAGTAGGTCGGACCCAACCGATGCAGCATGAACTGATGATAAATCGCTCCCAGTAAGCCGATACGATCTATGCACGCGTGATGTGATATACCTAATCAATCTATGAGGTCAAACTAAACTGATGCAGCCATAGATAAAGTAGATATATCGTGGTAAGCCGACTACCATAAACCGACTAGAATATCGGACCTAACCGAGGAAGTCCTAGCCGATAGGTAGCCGGGGTGACGAGACTTACCCTCTCGCAGGAGTTCGGACCTAACCGACGCAGCCCGGCTCGAGAAGCAGGATCCCGTCGAAGGGGTGGCGATGCGCCGAATTTGTATTGATCGTTGTGATGATTTTCAAGGCACCCGGGCATACGTATATATACCCCGAGTTGACATAGTCCTGATAGGACACGATACATGATTTCCTATCTATAACAGAAAACGCTAACTAATCCTGACCGGACACGAGGTCAGGTTTCCTAAAGATAAACACCTGCCTAACTAATAGGTACAGTAAATAATTGCCAAGTAACGGTCTTCACGGCTCCTTCCCGATTCCGGTCTTTTCTCCGTCAGTTGACTGTAATCTCTCCTTTGACCGAATCTGATACAGGGCCTTACCAAATTTTGGCGTTAACACATGCCCCCCAATTTCGGAGTTTTTCTATAGGACTTCGAAATTCCTTCATTTTTGGGCCTCCAGACTTCTCCCACACCGAGGCGGCCCAAGATAGCTTACTTGCCATAAATGTTTGAAACAGTACCAACGGCCTCGATTCCCGCTCGGTTGTCATACCTCTATAAAAACGCTTCGTCTCCTTGCCTTTTTTTTGCTTTCACATCACCAGAGCACCACCGCTTCATCTTCCAAATCTTCACCAAGCTCTAGCGAATCCAGACGAATCATCGCAAGCTTCCCCTCTGGCCGTTGATCCCTGCATCATCTCCCACTCCTGTGATGGCATCGGCATCTGCAGTTCCTGAGGTAATCTTCTCACCCGATTATTTTCCCCCGATCTACAGCCCATGCGAATCTGATCTGCTACGTTCTTCACCTGTTCTTCGTCGTGTTCTTGTTTACTGTAGCATCTTAGAACCCAGATCTTGATTCCGGCCACCGATTACCCCAGCTTTTTCTATCATGGCCCCATGGGCAGCGAAGATCCCACCGATTTCATCAGTGCTGAAACCCAACGTATTCCCTTCAAGAACTCGGCTATGTTGGTCAGTGACTGGACCAACAGCTTCAGGTCATGGCCGAGCAGATTGCCTGGATGGAGAGATTGGTACCTCAGGGTGTCGGCTGCGAAGAGAACCTATTGGGAAGAATCTCATATCGGCCACTGCATCAATCTTTCTCTGGCCGATATGGAGAGAAATGAATCCCTGCTCGCATCAGCCTCATACTTCTGGTCCGATGCTCCCAATGCCTTTCTGTTTGGGCACGGGCCTATGACCCCCACCTTGCTGGATGTGACCATGCTCACATGTCTTGACACAACAAGCTACATCGACCCCTTCAAGCTTCGCTTCAAACCTACTCATCGGCTCCAGGCAAAGAACATCGGCGGCTGGTCCAGGTACATATCTCTTCATAACAAGGGGACTGGATCAGTTGATGACCGGGAACATGTTGCTTTTCTGAACTTATGGCTGGAGCGGTTTGTCTTTGGTGGCGCAACCCTCGGTCCTACGGTCAACATGCAATGTTTGGCAGAATGCTTGGTTGATCGGAAATAGATCCCCTTGGGGCAATTCCTCCTTGGTGCCACCTACCACCTGCTTCATCAAGTGGCAACTAAGTTATCGGCCGGCCAGCCCGTCGGCCACATCGGGGGTCCTTGGTGGTTTGTTCAGCTCTGGCTCAACATCTACACCTCCAAGGCTGTTCCTGGAACCTCTCTCTCTGATCAATCTTTTCCGGCCGATTACCCAGAAGATCAAGACCCCGTCTATCGCCGATGCATCTCTATGGGCGAAGCTGCATTGGCCCTTTCTGGCGGCAAGATAACCCCTGCTGAAGTTAGTCAGTGGTTCAAGGGGTTTTATTATGGCTTCACCAGGGAGGCCACTCTTTGGTTTGCTTACAACGACGCATCATCATTCGAGATGCCTTCTAACTTTGATCCACTCAAAGCCCTGAATGATGATGAGTCTAAGGCCATATTCCTATCGGCTATCAGTCCTTGTCTCCTGCCAACTGGTTTTTCACTGGGCCGATCGCAGCCTTCATATGAGTTTTATCATCCATCAGTCGGCTCTCGCCAGTTTGGTCTTGGGCAACTTCCCATCGGCCTCTTCTTCATCAACAAACTTCAAGCCCGAGGCACGGTCAGTAGCGCCCTGGAATATGATCGGCTGCGGACTTTGACAAATTCCCTCCTGCTAGGCGCCGCCACCGAGGTGTACATCTGCACTGCCAACACCAAGCTTTTTGTCCGATGGTGGTCAGAATGGAAGAAACACTTGTTCAGCTTAGCGCCCACCTGTTACTGCTCCCGTCTTGACCCCGAGTACATCGAATCCGATGAAGAGGTTACACCTACAAGCTTTAATCGCTTCCTCCAACCAACTCTTATCTCTAATTTTGCAGGCTGCCAGCGTCGAGCCCCCAACAAGAAGCAACAGTGGTCGGCCGATTCTGTATCAACCCTCATCGGCCACTCCAAACCTAGGGTGTGACGCTCCAACTCCATCGGCTCTCCTCAAGGCGCCTCGGTCGATGGGACCAAAAAGGAAAAAATTAGCGCATCGCCCCTCCCTAAAGAAACAGAAAACCGATGCCGATGTTATTACCACGACGCCATCTTCTCCCCAGACCACATCGGCTCCCTCATCTCCTCAGGTATGCGCCAAGTCTTAACATTATTACTCGCTTTCTCATTTATCTCACCAGCTCCATCTTCAGCGCGAGTCATCGGCTCCAGATCCTCAACCTTCTTCCGACGTCCCCCCAAGCAGCCGATGGCCTCTTCAGCTGCCCCACTCTTGGCACCAAGTCCTCCAGCTGTCGATGAAACTACCCCTATTCCATCGGCTGACATTGGCCCCTCCAGAGATCAACCTATTCATCTCCCTGAAGCCGATGTCGTGCAAGCTACCGATGTCCTTCCTCAGGTATCCTCTTTACGCCCATATCCTGCTCTTAACTTTCTACTGATCGTTTTACCAATGCCAATCTTGCAGTCTTTGGCCGATCTATTTTCCTTTGACATCGGCAAGTACCTAGAAGTAGAAGAATCCACAGCCACCAGACGCAACGACCAAACCATCCTTCCTAGCCGACGTACGCGAATATCTGACGAGCATCCTTAGTCGGCTGGAAAACCCAATTGACGCGCTAGCGGAAGATTGCGGGCCAATTCAGGCAAGATTTGCAGAAATTGAACACCATCTGCCCGAAGAACTTGTCGACGCGCTAACTCCCGTAGCATATCTGGAATCCCATAGATTTAAACTCGTCAAGCTTAGACAGCGTATAGCCGATCGTGCTGACCAACAGAAAACTACCGAAGACATCCAAGCATCGCTATTAGCCCGAGCAGAGAAGAAAAAGCTTGATGACATGGCCGCTGCTCCCCAAGAGCTTCAACCTAAGTTAGATCAGCTGAAGAAAAAGGAGGCCGATTTGCTGCAGAACTTGAAAGAGTTCGTAAGGACCTTATAGCAACAGAATCCCAGCTAATCGGCCTACCGCAAGCCATCCAAGACCAAGAAGCCAAGGTTGCAACGACAGTGCGTCAAGTCATTCATCGGCGCAAGAACCTGAAGACCATCCCGGGCTCCGATGAAGATGATATCCGTGCTATCAATGAGATTGACCAGATCCGCCTGCACGCAATTGAAGTGATCCAAATATTCTTGTAAATCTTAAACCTTCGTAACTGACGATTTCTGGAACATGCCGATCACCCTTCTGCCTGTCATATAATCCGATCGCTCTGCTACTTATCCCTTTCAAACCCTGATAATATTTCTGCTTGTTTAAATCTAAAGGCGATATCGATTGATATCGCTGTCTTTAGGCAATGTAGAAAAACATCGGCTTTCCGAATTGCTTAGAAATCGGCTATACTCAACCGATTCAAGAATCGATCACACGCTAGGGTAGTATTTCTGAGATATTTTATTTAAGCGCTTTAGCAAACTCTGTCCATCAAATCTTCTAACACATAGCATTACCAGGCACACAGCGATTAATCCGATAGGGCCCTCCCAATTAGGCGACCATTTTCCAAACTTATTATCTCTGGACCCGATCGCAAAATCAACTCCACACAAGATCTCCCTCGGCAAACGATTTATTCACCACTCTTTTGTTGTAATGCCGAGCTGCCCTTAGCCTTATTTTCTTTGATCCTCTCCAATGCCCTCAACCGATTCTGAGCTAAATCTTCAAGTTCATCTGTCATTAAGTTATAATAATCATCGGCTGTCAACTGATTCTGCAAAGAAATTCTTCTAGAGCCGATGTTAGTTTCCCATGGTAAAACCGCTCATGTCCATATACTAACTGATACGGCGGCACCCGAGTAGATCCATGACATGCCATCCGATAGGCCCATAGTGAATCGGCTAATGTAGTATGCCATCGTCGTGGCTGCTCATCAATTTTCCGCTTAATCAACTTGATCAAACTCTTGTTAGAAGCTTCTACTTGTCCATTGGCCTGAGCATAATAAGGCGACGAATTTAATAGCTTAATTCCCATACTGGCAGCAAACTGTTGAAACTCATCAGACACAAAGATAGACCCCTGATCAATAGTTATCGTCTGAGGAATCCCAAACCGATAAATAATATGCTCCTTTACAAACTCGAACACCTCCTTAGACGTAACTCTCTTCAAAGGAACCGCCTCTACCACTTGTAAAATAATCCGTTGCCGCCAATATGAACTTATGCCCTTTACTTGATGGAGGAAAAACCTGGCCGATCATGTCAATTCCCCAACCTCTGAACGGCCATGGTTTGATGATAGGATTCATAGCCGATGCTGGTGCTCGCTGTATATTTCCAAATTTTTGGCAATCCTGACACCCCTTATAATACCTAAAACAATCCTCCAGCATTGTCGGCCAAAAATACCCTACTCTTCTCAGCAACCACTTCATCTTATGAGCCGACTGATGAGTCCCACAGACGCCTTCATGCACCTTGCACATAACCACTTTGGCTTCTTCCAAATTTAGGCAACTAAGCAGAACTCCCTCAAAAGTCCAATAATACAACTCCCCATCAAGCAGCACATATTTAGTAGCTTTATACCGAATTTTCCTGGAAACCGATTGCGACGGATTTTGCAAGTAATCAACTAACTCCTGTCTGCAGTCATCGGCCTTGTTCTGGATGTCAATATCAGCTATCTCAACCTCAACTTGCCTATTCAGCCGATACCCTGAAGCAATCTGTGCAAGATCATTGGCTTCTAAATTCTGCTCCCTGGGAATATGATCTATTGATACTATCTTGAAGTCTCTTAACAAATCCATACACTCCTCATAATATGACCTCAAAACGTCATCCCTGCACTCATATTCTCCAGACAACTGTTTGACCACCAACAAAGAATCACCAATTATCTCTATAACATCGGCTCCGATCTCCTTTAAGAGTTGAAGTCCTTTTAGCACCGCCTCGTATTCTGCTTGATTGTTAGTCCGATAAGGCTTAATTGTAAAAACAAACTCAAAACTTGCCCCCCGAGACGATATGATAACTAAGCCGATACCAGATCCATGCTTGCAAACCGATCCATCGAAAAACAAAGTCCATGGGATCGGCTCTACATAGTCTTCGTGAGCCCTCTGTGTTGCACAATAAAATCGGCCACTGCCTGTCCCTTAATGGCCTTAGCCGATTCATACCTCAAGTCGAACTCTGTCAAAGCAAAAACCCACTTGCCAACTCGCCCTTTCAAGACTGGAGCCGACAACATATACTTGACCACATCGGCCTGGCAAACCACTGTACACTCAGCCGATAGGATATAATGTCTTAATTTTGTACATGAGAAATATAAACACAAGCATAATTTCTCCACCGCAGGATATCTCGTTTCAGCATCCAAAAGCCTTCTGCTCAGATAAAACACAACTCGCTCCTTTCCCTCAAACTCTTGTACAAAACGGATCCGATGGACTTCTCATCGGCCGATAAATATAACCTGAACGGCACTCCTCTCTGCGGCGGAATTAAAATAGGTGGGGAACTCAGATAGTTCTTTATCTCGTCGAACGCCTTCTGCTGTGCTGCCCCCCACACAAATTCTTGATCGGCTTTCAACTTTAACAATGGAGTAAAAGACTCAATTTTCCCTGATAAATTTGATATAAATCTTCTTACAAAATTAATCTTGCCGATCAATGATTGCAGCTCTGTCTTATTGCTTGGTGGTTCTGTAGTCTTAATAGCTCTGATGCTTCGCTGACTAACCTCAATCCCTCGCTCATGCACCATAAAGCCCAAAAACTGCCCAGCCGACACACCGAAAGTGCACTTATTGGGATTCATCCTCAGTCCGTATTTCTTGGCCCTCTCCAGCACTCTTCGTAAATCGGCTATATGGCTTTCCTCACTTTTAGACTTAACCACCACATCATCAATGTAGATTTCTACCAACAAGCCGATGAGATCATGAAATATATAATTCATCGCTCTTTGATATGTTGCACCGGCACTCTTTAATCCAAAAGTCATTACTACCCACTCATACAAGCCGATAGCTCCAGGACATCGAAACGCAGTCTTGTGTATATCTTCTTCGGCCATAAAAATCTGATTGTATCTTGCATTGCCGTCCATGAAGCTGATAATCTTGTGACCTGAGGCTGCATCCACCAACAAATCCGCTATCGGCATTGGGTATTCATCCTTAGGGGTAGCTTTATTTAGATCCTGGAAATCAATACATATCCTCAATTTCCCATTTTTCTTCTCCACCGGGACGATATTAGAAACCCACTCAGCATATCGGCATGGTCTTATAAACTTGGCATCGTACAACCTTGTGATCTCCGCCTTGATCGGCTCATATAATTCTGCCTTGAATCTCCTTGGAGCCTGTTTGAATGGCCGATATCTTGGTTTAATAGGCAGCCGATGTTCAACAATCGATCGGCTTAATCCTGGCATCTCATGGTACTCCCAGGCAAAACAATCCCGATGCTCCTTCAGTAGTGCTATCAATTCCTCTTGTAGTTCAGGACTTAATTTTTTGCTTATGTACGTCGGCCTTGGTCTATCTCCTGGTCCAATATCGATCTCTTCCAAATCATCAGCCGACGTAAATCCTTGCCCCAATTTCCCCTCAAAATCTTCAATAGAGCCCATCAAAGTAATAATTCAGAGCCGACTTGCTGGATCGGCTGTATTCCCTGGCTAGTAACCTTGAGATAGTCGCCTTCCCAAACTCTCCCGGATAGGCAGTCAACACCATCAGCTTCCCAGACTGGTAGATCGGTCATGGCAATATTGGTCGACCGATCTGCTAGCACTACCTCGACTTGATCTCCCTGCCACTGTATCAGACATTGATGCATTGTCGAAGGTACGCAACAGTTTGCGTGAATCCAGTCCCTGCCGAGGAGCAAGCTGTATGACCCCTTTCCGTCGATGACGAAAAACGTAGTTGGCAATGTCTTGTTTCCCACTGTTAGCTCCACGTTCAACACGCCTTTCGCCTCTGATGAATTTCCCCCGAAGTCTTTAAGCACCATATTTGTCTTGATCAGATCTTCGGTGGTTTTCCCCAACTTTCGGAATGTGGTATGAGGCATGAGATTAACTGCTGCTCCTCCATCAACTAACATCTTGGTCATCGGCTTTCCATTCACGTAACCCTTGACGTATAATGGCTTTAGGTGCCGATGCTTTGACTCTTTAGGTTTGTCAAATGTAGCTTGGTCAGGTTGTAGTGTTAACTGAGCAAAAACTTCTTCTCCGCCCTCCTCGTCTGACGAGAACGCCCTATACTCCCTGGGCAGAAAGAAAACCATGTCCACCGGAGCTGATGCATCTTCATCGTCCTTCCTCCTTACTCGCCAAACTTGTTTGGTCCTCTTGGGACGATGATCGGCTTCCTCCTGATCCTGGCGCTGCTCTTCCTTTTGCTCTCGGTGTCGTAACCGCTGTGCCCTTCTCTTCTGATTCTTCGTGAATATGCCGCTAGGACACCACTAAGGATTCTGGACCTGTTTCTCATATGCTTCTTCTTCATCCTCTTCAAAGAACTCTTCATGGATCGGCCCTAGTCGGCTATGAACCGATGCTCTTTTCCCAAACGGCCGATCTTGTGAAAACCTCTGCTGCTGATCACGGCGATTTACTGCACTGCTACACTCGGGGCAATTTTCAACTGATGGCAGTCTCATCCCTTGATCCCAGCAGAATCGGAAGAATGGGCAGTCCCAGTGTGGATTATATTGCTCTGGTTCATCCCTCTGTTCTTCATATCTTGAATATTTTTCTATCATGTCCGATGAAGTAATCCTTGACTTGTACCTTTGATGTCTTGCTCCATCGGCCTGATCCCTTGATGATGACCCCGCATAGACCATGTTTACGGGGAACGGGTGCCCATCTATCTTCATTGGCTTCTTGTCTTCAAACTTGATTCGTCCTTGCTCAACAGCCAACTGAATTTGTTGCCGAAAAACCTTGCACTCGTTAGTATGGTGCGATATCGCATTGTGCCACTTGCAATATTTCTTCTTCTTTAGTTCTTCGGCTGATGGAATCACGTGGTTTGGCAGCAATTGTATTTGCTTCTCCTGTAACAACAAGTCAAAGATTTTATCGGCTTTACTAACATCAAAATCATACCGTTCCTCCTTGCCGATATCTTTGACCCACGGGCATGATACTGACTTCTTGTTCCTGGCCCACTCCGCCAATCCAACTTCAGCATCGGATTCCTCATCATCTGAGTCCGATGAATAGACCTGAACCTGAGCAACCCTCCTCTGGTACTTGTCCTTTTCGCCTCTTGAAATCGGCTTCATGAGCCGATACCTTCTTACCAGGTGCGACAGGGATTCAAACTCTTGTGAAGAAAATCTCTCCTTAATCGGCGCCAGCAGACCTGGAAAGCCAGATCGGCCAGATGCCCATCACTTCAGGTTCAAACTATAACATCGGTTTCTGATATCCCGAAATCGCTGAATATATTCCGGTACTGTTTCATCTGGTCGTTGCTTAACTGATGTCAAATCTGACAGCCTCAACTCATGAATTCCAGCAAAGAAATATTTGTGAAACTGTTTCTCTAGATCGGTCCACCCCCGAACAGAATTCGGCGGTAATGAGGAGAACCATGTAAAAGCCGATCCAGATAGTGATAGGGGAAAAAACCTAACCCTCAGGGCCTCTTCAGCCGATGCCTCTCCGCACTGTGCCAGGAATCGACTGACATGTTCTACTGTAGACGTGTTGTCCTGCCCTGAAAACTTAGAAAAATCCGGGACCCTGTATCGGTGTGGTAACGGAACCGTGTCAAACCACTCAGGATATGGTGCCGATACATGAATGCTTGTTCCTTGGGCTTGATCCCGAATTGCTCCCTTACTATTTCTTCAACCCGTGCCGATAAGTCTTCTTCTCTTACATTCTCCTGTTGATACTACTGATACTGTATCGCGGGGGTTGGTTGCCGATTCTGTCTGTGATACTCCCTCTGGTAAGTACCCGGATCGGCTCCGCCTCCTGGATAATTCTGCTATATCCTCCATAGTAGGCAGTCCGATGGTACCCAGCAGGAATATCTTGTGCGCCCCAGCTGGTTCTGTGTAAACATATGCTCTGGTATATCTCTGTTGATGTTGTAAGCAATCTGAGTTGGTTCAACCTTCGGGGGAGGTAAACAGGACCCCGAGTTGTTCTTGGGCAATTGATCCATCAACAGTCTTCTTGATGAGGTATATTAATGTAAATTTACCAAGACCCCGACTGATTGATAAGCGCATGGTGTATAGCCTCATGACCATCTCCTGCAAAGGTTTAATCGTGGGCTCTCGGGTTGTGTATGGCTCGATTCGCCAACCAATACTGGCTTCGGAAACTGGGTTTTCTGAATCGGCCCTTGCCTTGTCAAAACTGAAGGATCTAGGCACAGCTTCTGGAAATTTGTCATGGTCTGTTCAACTTGCTTTTTGTTCTTCAGTTAATCTTCCATGGTGACCGGAATTACGTTGTCCGTCTTGACTTCTTTTCCGCCATGTTGAAATCTTGATTGAAACTGTGTTTGTTGAAACTTCGGTCCCACCAGGGCGTGCCAAAAAGCGTGTTGACGCCGAAAACCCGCCGGGCCCGTCCGGCGTCTGGGTGGGTGACACGCGAAGGCCTGGGAGATCTGCTTAGCTCCAGTGCAGGTCCTAAAGTCTTGAGGTTCGTAGGCGTGCCAGTCAATTTGACCCTGTAATTGACAAGGAGAAAGAAATTGTTAAATTCGCGAGCCAATCGGCTGGAAGCCGGCTTGGACTCATCTCATCGGCCGATGGCGATACGCACTGTAGCACTTATACATCGGCTTAGAGCCGATGATGCAGGAAGCAATAGCATAATAATACACAAGTATCGTGCTAGCCGATCATCGAAGGGATACTTCAAAACCGGCTATAAACTTTGCGATAAAATAACCAGGTATCATAATGCATAAGTAATAAATCAAATAAATCCTAGCCGATCATAATTTAGTGTTACTGTGTTGCCTTGATCATTGAATATGCCTCCCGGCCTCTTGCTTATATCGGCTCCCGGGTCTTCATCCGCTGTCCGGCCGCCCGTACCACTGGTCCTTACCTAAGCTCGTGCCCGGGCCCTCACCTGGGTCGTGCCCAGGGAACCTGCTTTACTTGTACTTGGATCGGCAGAATAAACCCATCGGCTAGTCCTTAGCCGATGTAACAATAATACAGGCAAGAATATATGATTAAGGCATGCAATAACATAAATGATAGATAATTGATGAGCCAGCCGACTACTGAACAGAGCGAGTATAGAATAAGACAATGAAATAAATGTAGTCGGCTTTAAACAGATAACTTATCGGCTAAAGCACTCCAACATAAACCATCGCACAACACCATCGGCTCATCAAGAGTAAAGCTATTATCGTCAGTCTAGCAGATCGGGAACCCAACCGGGGTGCAGCACAAACCAACGATGATGATAAAAATACCTCGATGGCCGATAGATATGATCGACCGTGATGAAGATAACTTACCGGCTATGCACGGTCCGATAAGACGCCTGCACACAAAGCATGCGGCCCTGCAGGATCGACTATCACTAGCAGTTCAGTAGCGGCGACCAACCGATGCAACACGAACTAATTGATAAATCGCTCCCAGTAAGCCGATACGATCTATGCACGCGTGATGTGATATACCTAATCAATCTAGAGTCAAACTGAACTGATGCAGCCATAATAAAGTAGCATATATCGTGTAAGCCGACTTACCATAAACCGACTAGAATATCGACCTAACGAGGAAGTCCTAGCCGATAGGTATCGAGGGCGCCAAGGGACGAGACTTACCCACTCGCAGGAGTTCGGACCTAACCGATGCAGCCCGGCTCGAGAAGCAGATCCCATCGAAGGGGTGGCGATGCGTCCGAATTTGATTGATCGTTGTGATGAGGTTACAAGGCACCCGGCATGTTATATATACCCCGAGTTGACATATCCTATAGACACGATACATTCCTATCCTATAACAGAGAAAACCCATCACCAATCCTGACCCCGGACACACCCCCACCTTAATAAACACCAACCCAAGGAACCACACAAGGCCAGAATATACCTAAACGTAGTAAAACCAAACCTGCCTAACTAAAAGCATACAAACCAAAAAATTGCAAGAACTCCTCACCTCAAACCAACTCTCCCGATTCCCGTTCTTTCCATCACCACCGGACGTAATCTCTCTCATTACCCAAAACGAATAACAAACTAGGCCCTTCAACCCAAATCTTCGATACAGTAAACTACATCAACCGAATATGTACAACACTCATCCAACCTTGAGTTCCGCATGAAATCCTCGCTATCTACAGCACGACTCGAGAACTCCGGCTAAAATAGTAATCTATCTCTCTCGG
>RYFJ01001091.1:0-192005 GCA_003991445.1 Oryza meyeriana var. granulata | reverse complement strand
TTCTCTTGCCCTTAGGGGGCGCCCTGCCTCTCCTTATATATTGGGGGTAGGGGTACAAGGTAGAAATCCTAGCCAGATATGGCCAAGGGATTTCCTTCTTAGATATACATCTTACCCGGCCAAGACTGTACATTCCTTATTATACAAAGCAAAGCCTACCAGGTGCTACTTATCTCTTAACTACAAGACTCGGCCCATCCTCTATCCGAATGGCCCATATGCTTGTGATGAGGTACCTGGGGCCCATGGCCTCCACAGTAGCCCCTGAGACCTTCATAGTTGAGTCACAACTGATGCCGAGTGCTTGTCCTCCACGGTGAAGATTGCCCGAGTGCATTACTTCCGAGTACTCTGTGTCTGAGTGCTTCTTCTTCTCGAGTCCTGCTTCATGTCAGCTGGCAACGAGGCTATGAAGGGCTTCATATTGATGAATGAATAGTGTGCACCGAATAGGCACACCTATTAGGTGTAGCCCCCGACTTTGTGCTTAATTGTGAAGACAATTGAACATAAAGTCAAAGATCTTTAACCTTGTAGTCTTTCCCGAGTAGATTACTACTGGTATATGAGACTCTTCGGTATTATGTCAACCGGAATATGATTTATAGTCTTGCTGAGTAGCATGCTACTCGTATATGGGACTCTTCAGCTTCATGTCAGCTGGAATAGGGGGTTTATAGTCTTTCCCGAGTGGCATCCCACTTGGAAGTTAGATTCCTCAGCGTCATGTCAGCTGAAAAGATATTTAATAGTCTCTCCCGAGTAGTGCACTACTCGGAAGTTAGACTCTAGCATCATATCAGCTGAAATAATGTTGCTCATGGCAACTGTTGGCCAAGTATGTAGGCTGAGTAGCACTATATGAAAATAAATCCATTATGTGGTGAGGTGTACTCGAGAAAGATACCTGCATCCCCAATTTTAATGAAGACCAACTTATGGGTCCTTGTAAGGATATATCCTCGAGACCTAGTGGATAAAACAGATACCCAAACATATATGTTTAGCAATAAGGCTCTCATGAAGCATATCTGTTACCTCATCGGTTCTTATTAGTAGCACCAGCACTGCAAGTTTAACACGCTGCGACGCCCATTATGGAGCGTGCTACTGTAGAAACTCATATCTTGGTGGCCTAGCACCGACTGTGTAGGCCCAAGCCCATTTAGTCGGCACAGGCTCTATAAAAGACGGGGAGAGAGAAAAAGATCCCTTCATCTTCCCCAAATCGACCGATCGTTTCGTCTCCCGCCTCCGCGCCCAAATTTCGCCTTACGCTTCGCGGATCCCCACTAGAACTGCTGCTCTGCTTTCCAACTAGAACTCGATCGCGCGGTCCCGTTGATCTTCTTCTCTATCTATTCCAAGCACCAATCGCACAACCATTTTCCCACTTCTCCGCCCCGGAAAACCTCAATGTCACACACACACAAGGCTTTAGAATTCTGCGGGTGCCTCAGAGAATGCCTGGCCGACTTCGGATTGTGGTCGGTGAAGCTGAAGCTACTGGTGAGTCAACTGAAAGCTGCAAAGCCAGGAGGTGATTCATTGGCGGCCGGCTAAGGGTGAGTCGGTTCCAAATCCTCGATCCGGCGAGACCGTAGTATTTGCCTCTTTTTTCGACCGGGGGTTGTTCCTTCCCTCTTTGCATTCTTCCGCCGCATCCTTGACTTCTACGGGTTGCGAGTTGGTTAATTTAAAGCCCAACTCGATCCTTCAAATCTCCATATTCTTGACTCTCTGCAAATGCTTTTTGGGTGTGGAACCCCACTTCAACTTCTTTAGGCATCTGTTCCACATTAAACCCCAGCCCTCCAAGAGTAACATCCAAGTGATTGTGGGGCCTGGTCTTCAGCTGAGGAGCGAGAGGAAGAAAATAGATATCGATCTTCCTTTAAAATCTTCCTTGAAAGGTTGGCACAAGGAGTGGTTCTATTGTTCAGATATAACACCCTCCCTGCGTCCATTCACCGGCTCGCCACCAGTGGTTTCACCAAATTGGTCAGCAGATCCAACCTTTGAGGAGATGGGCCAAGTGCATCAATTGTTGGAGAAATTGGATAGCTTCAAGAAAGCCGGCCTGACCGGACCTTGGGTGGCCAGGCGTTTTCTGACTCGGCGCATCCAGCCACTGATGCTGAGAAGCGCGTTCGGCTGGGATTACCTGGGAAAAATACGGCCCTGACCGAGTCAGCCACGAGTCGGCCAACGAGCAGAAAGTGACCGAACCCTGTTTGGTTATTTCTCCAGCGGGGTGGTCGAGACGAGGATGAGAACGGCATGTGTCTTATAGCCCACAATTGGCCCCGTCCCCAGGTAACCTTTGTCTTTCTTCTATAATGAATGCCGGTGAGCTCGTATATATGATTACCCAGCATTGTGTGATGTACTTTGTTGAATCATCTGTAGTGGTGCGAGGAGTTTGATGATGACTCCCTCCCGTTGTCAGCCTCCAAGTCAAAGAAGAGGCCGAGGAGTCCTTCTACTGCCCAACCCGACTCGAAGAGAGCGGGGAAAAACCAGTCATGTATCGGGGCAAGAAGGCCGTGACGCCGAGTGCTGCGGCAGGAAGCTTGAGGATAAGGGACACAGCCGGCGCGGCACCCAGGCCATCAAGTCCCAGGCCAGGACTAGCGCAGCCGAGCTCAACACGGTCGAGCCCGTCGAAAGTGCCATCGAGTACGTGGCTAGGGCAAGCGCCACCAAGTACCCTAGCGCCCGATCCGCCATACCGCAAATGTGAATGACTTGGGAAAGAACGCCACCACCGACTGCCGCGCCGACTGGCACGACAGCCGGTCGCAGCGCGCCATCGGGGCCTGGATCACCCGGTGGGAAGCTTAAGTTCTCCAAGAGGTGAGCTGTGTTGTATCTTCTGGAATTCTTGTCTGCTATGGCAATGTTTTAATGTCCGACTTGTTATGCAGGAAACGCGTCGATATCGATCTTAAGGAGACCGCACCGGCCGCTCCGATTGTCGAGCCTGCCCCAGCCGAGCCAGCTCCCGCGAGCATGCCTGCCGAGTCGGAGGTCATCCCAGTCGCGGAGACCGAGACGGTCTCGACTGCAGGGCCGCCGGCGCCGTCCGACCAAGGGGCAGTTGCCGAAGCTGCCAACCCAGCCCCCGAACCAACACCTGTCATTGAAGCCTTAGCCGGAGCCCTGAGTCAGCCCCTGAGCCAGCTCCCGAGGCCGCAGGGACCGCCGAGGTGGGGGCCAGGACTCCATCGCCGTCATGGTCGTTGTCATCGTCATCATCGTCGCCGCCGCCTGAATTGCCGAACCTCCCCAGGATTGAAGCGCCACCGCGTAAATTTGCCAGGACATTTCGGTGGACGGCGCCCGACGAGACCGCGAAAAGGTACAAACATGACGAGACCGCGGCAAAAAAGGAGCTTGAGAACTTGCTCCAGGCCACGATTACCGCCTCCTAGGGGATTCAGGTGTCGTCTTTGTTGTGCTGGAGTCTTGATAATCTTCCTTGTGCATGAGTTCTGTCAACTGATTCTGCTCCGACTTGCTTTTCTCAGAAACTCGTCGACCGCGCCAAGAAGATGAACAAGGTCCTAACTGAGGTTGCCCCTCACCTCCAGGAATTGGACCAGCTTCGGGTGATGAAGGCCACATTGGAGGGGCGGGAAACTTGGCTGAGGGATGCCATCACTCAGCTCAGGACTGAAAAGTGGGACCAAGCCAAGAAAATCAGAGGTAAGTTCCCCGCATAAACCTTCCTAACCAGGCCCTTGTTGTGATTCCTCCAGCTATGCCGTCTCCCGACTGCCCAGTTGCGTCCTGACTGCCATGCCGAGTACTTGACTGTTTTGGTGTGCAGCCCTCGAAGTCGAGTTGGAGGCCCGAGTAGAGGAAAAAGTCCGGCTGGAGGAGGCCGAGAGAGCTAGGGCCGAGCTTGAAGAAGTGAGCCCAGTCTGACAAAGGCCAATGCTGAGCTCGAGCAAGAGAAGGCCGATCTGAAGAAGGCCGCCGCCAAGCTCGAGGACGAAAAAGGCGAGCTAGAGAAGGCCACAGCCAAGTGGGAGGCCGACTATAAAAGTAAGCCTCCGCCCTGACAATGACTTTAACCAATCCATTTATTGCTCCGTCTGCCATTTTGCCTAACGAGTTTTACTCGTCGATGAACCTGGGCAGCCGCAAGAGTCAATTCCCAGGCCCAATTCGAGGCTTACAGAGAGGAGATAAGACTTGTCCAGTGGTCGCGGGAGGCCCTCGTTGACTCGGTGAAAGGGCTCCTTGACCTTATAGATCCTTGCCCCGTGGGAACCAGCTGCACCAGGATCCCCCAAGTAGAGGCGCGCCTTGAAGGTGCACCGAGTGCCCTGAAGAGGTACTCGGATGAGCGTGTTATTGCTGGCGTGGCCCAGACCCTGGCGATGACCAAATCCATCTACCCAAGGGCAGACATTGAAGCCATCGGGGAGGGGTTTGTTGAGGAGACGATGCCTGAGGAGGCTCTGGAGCTAATAGCCGGGGCAAGGCCGACTGCGGAGATAATCACTCGAGACCTGGGTCTGTAAGAGCAATATATCATGTAGTCGGTATGCAGAAACTTTTGTGAGTACATGTGTAAATATATGTGCAATGCCGCCAAGCCTTAAGTTGTTACTCAATTGTCATTAGCTTTACCCGACTATATGGTCTACGCCAAGTTAGTCTATAGGAACTTAACAAAAATCGTTCAACAGAAAGCTATACTCGGGCAAACGTAATAAAGTCGTAGCAAAACTTCATAACATAAGTAACAAAGGCTCGTATGTTATTGATAATGCACATATGATACATGCAGCCCCTGACTCACTACTCGGTTGGGACAAGCGACATAGTGAGTCAAGACTGTACACATGGAAAAAATGTAAAACTTAGGTATAGAAAGGACATAGTTGTTCTATATTCCATGAGTTGTTGATAAGGGCACCGTCTTCGGTCTTCAGTCGGTAGGCGCCTGGCCACGTGACCTCGGCTATAATGAATGGCCCTTCCCAGATTGGGGATAATTTGTGCCTGTCTTTGGTGGTTTGTATTTTCCTCAAGATGAGATCCCCGACCAAAAAGGCGCGGCCACGGACATTGCGATTGTGGTAGCGACGCAGACTTTGTAGATACCTTGCCAACTGGATTGTTGCGATGTCCCTCACTTTTTCCAGCTGATCTAATTCGACCAGTCGGGTGTTATTGGAGATGTCTTCTGAGTAAGCCCGGACTCGTGGAGAGCCGAACTGTAACTTGGTAGTTAGCATAGCCTCGGCACCGTAGACTAGGAAGAAAGGGGATTACCCTGTTGCCCGACTAACCATGGTTCTGAGAGACCAGAGAACAAATGGAAGTTCTTGTACCCACCGGCCTGCATATGGTTGTAGTCGGTCGAATATCCTGGCCTTGATACCTTGTAAGACCATACCGTTGGCTCGTTCAACTTGTCCGTTGCTCCATGGGTGTGCCACAGATGCGTAGCAGATCTTGATGCCGAAATCTTCACAGAAGTCTTGGAATACGCCGCCCATGAACTGAGTACCGTTATCGGTGATGATGCGGTTAGGGATCCCAAATCGGTATAGTATACTCATGATGAAGTCCTTTGCTCGTGCCATTGTTATTGTTGCAACGGGTTTGGCCTCAATCCACTTGGTGAACGTGTCAACTGCGACGAATAGATGTGTGAACCCTCCTGGCGCTTTCTTGAAAGGCCCGACCATGTCGAGACCCCATACTGCGAATGGCCAAGAAATAGGGATAGTTTGGAGTTCTTGGGCTAGGAGATTGGTTTGTTGTGCGTAGAACTGGCAGCCTTCGCATGTGCGAACAATGTCCTTGGCGTCTGTTACTGCTGTTGGCTAGAAAAATCCCTGCCAGTAAGCCTTTCTGACTAACATCCTAGATGCGACGTGGTTGCCACATATGCCCGAGTGAATTGACTACAGAATCTGCTTGCCCTCCTTGGTGGTGACACAGCGCATAAGGACACCGGATGCACTTCTCTGGTACAGGTCTTCTCCGACTAGCAGGAAGCTCTTGCTTCGATGTTTGACTTGCTCGGCCTGACTGCGTTCGTCTGGGAGTTCATCGTCCAGGAGGAATTTGATGACAGGAGTGTGCCAGTCTTGACATATGTGCAGCACCTCGTCTGTAGCCGGGGTAGGTTCGCCTCCCGATTGCTCCGGTGCCGGTTTCTTCTTGACTGATGGCTCCATGAGTTGCTCGACAAAGATTCCAGTCGGGACTGCTTCTCGCTTGGATCCCATATTTGCCAGTTCGTCTGCAGCACATTGTATTGTCGTAGGACATGTGTTATCTCCAGCTCGTCGAACTTGTTCCCCATCTTGATAGTATGCCACCATGGTATCGTCGAGACACATCCAGTCTTTCATTACTTGGTTTACCACGAGCTGGGAGTCCCCGCGCACAACCAGTCAACGTTTGCCGAGTGATGCAGCGATGCGGAGCCCGTGGATAAGTGCCTCGTACTCGGCGACGTTCTGGGAAGCCGGGAAGTGGATTTGTAGAACATACTTAAGTTTTTCACCGGTGGGGGACGTCAGTATGACGCCAGCCCCGGCGCTGCCGATCCGTAGAGAACCATCGAAGCACATTGTCCAGCACTCTAGCTTTTCTATTGATGTGGGTAGGTGAACTTCTGTCCACTCAGCCACAAAGTCGGCTAGAGCTTGTGATTTGATTGCTATCCGTGGCTGAAAGGTGATGTCGAATGCCATCAACTCGAGCGCCCATTTAGCGATTCGGCCGGTGGCCTCGCGGTTGTGTAGGACGTCCCTGAGTGGAAATGATGTGACCACCATGACTTGATGTGCTTGAAAATAATGCACCAGCTTCCGGACAGTGATGAGTAGGCCGTAAAGTAGCTTTTGGACCTGCGGATATCTCGTTTTTGAGTCGGCAAGGACCTTGCTGACAAAGTAAACTGGCCGTTGTATTTTTTGGATGTGACCTGGTTCGGGTCACTCAACCACTAGCACCGTGCTGACTACCTAAGTAGTTGCCGCCAGATATAGCATTAATGCCGATGCTTTGCACCGGCAATAAAACTATAGGGCTACTCGGCGAAGGTAAATTCGGTGGATTGCAGAGGAACACAGAGAAGATTTATACTGGTTCAGGCCCTCGATGTGAGGTAATACCCTACATCCAGTTGAGGTGTTATTCCTCTGAGGTGGTTTGTGATCAATGATCTTCCGTGCCCTAAGGGGCGCCTTGCCTCCCCTTATATACCGGGGGACCGGGGTCCATGATAAGGATCCTAGCCGGATACGGCCAAGGGATTTCCTTCTTAGAGATAGGAACCTATCCGTTATTCCTCATTGTACAAGGTAAAGCCTGCCGAGTGTTATCCTATCTCTAATTACATGGTTCGGCCCATCCTCTATCCGAGTGGCCCACATGCTGGTGGTGAGGTACCCGGGGCCCATGGCCTCCATAGTAGCCCCTGAGACCTTCATAGTTCAGTCACAGCTGATGCCGAGTGCTCATCCTCCACGGTGAAGATTGCCCGAGTGCGATGCTCCCAAGTACTCTTTGTCCGAGTAAGTCTTCTTCCCGAATCCTGCTTCATGTCAGCTGGCAACGAGGCTATGAAGGGCTTCATGTAGATATATGAATAGTGTGCACCGAATAGGCGCACCTATTAGGTGTAGCCCCCGACTTTGTGCTTAATTGTGAAGACAATTAAACATAAAGTCAAAGATCTTTAACCTGATAATCTTTCCCTAGTAGATTACTACTGGTATATGAGATTCTTGTGGGTGCCATGGGCCCCGGGTACCTCATGACAAGCATATGGGCCACTCGGATAGAGGATGGGCCTAGCCTTGTAATTAGAGATATAGCTAAATTCGGCAGACTTCGCCTTGTATAGAAAGGAATATACAGTCCTAGTCGGGTGCGTTATATCTCTAAGGGGAGATCTCCTAGTCGTAATCCGATAGGGACTCCTACCTTGTAACCCTGTCCCCCAGTATATAAGGGGAGGCAGGGCGCCCCATGAGGGCAGGTTGAGTTGGTTCACCAGAATCACCACCGCAAATCCTCAAAGGAATAACACCACAACTGGACGTAGGGTATTACCTCACATCGAGGGCCTGAACCAGTATAAAATCTCCCTGTGTTCCTTTGCAATCCACCGAGTTTCCATCCGCCGAGTAGCCCCATATATTTATTGCCGGTGTAAAACATCGACAGTTGGCGCGCCAGGTAGGGGCTTCGGCGCGATCTACATCTACAAGCTCGATGGATCCAGCAACCGAAGTCGACGGCGGCAAACTCCCCCCCGGAGATGCAATCTCATTCGGAAGCCTCGACTTCGCCGCCGACATGTTCGGCAATCTCACCTTGGCCGACACGGACCCGATCCAACCGGCCGAGGAACCAGCTGACTCCGCGCCAGTCGGCCCACACGACGCTGCGGCAATCTTCGACGACATGCTGCGGCGATCTCCAATACGCCCGAGTCCAGGGACAACTCTTCCTTTCAGTGTTCGACTCGGACTCGGTTCTGAGCCGGCCGAGATCGGGCCGAGAAGGGAAGAGATCGTCAACTTCCCGTTCGGACTCAGCGACGCCGCGGATATCTACAATCTACATCCGACGCGGCAAACCCGATCCCCTGGAGTTCGACTCGGATACGGCTCCGAGCCGCTCGAGATCGGATCTAGGGAGGTCGGAGTTGTAATCACCCCCATCAACTATTCCGACTACGACCCTCAGTCGGACTACGACTCCCAGTCGGATTCTGACTCCAAGTCGGATACCAGCCCGGCAAGCTTCACTCCGCCGCGAGAAATTTTCATGGCATCCAGAGGCTCTACTCCTATTCAGGAATCATGCCGACACGAGCCACAAGAGGAGGAGGCCTGCCGACTGCAAGAACAACAGGAGGAAGAAGCAAGACGCCTGCACGCCCGCAACGACGGCCTACGCAGGGCTGGGCGAACTGCTCAGCAACAAACCCTCCAAACAAAAGTCGGCGACCACGACGTCTTCGTCACGCCACAACAGAACATCGTGGCCGCCGCAACCCTACTGGACACGATCCAGCTTGGGCCTGATCACCAGGCCGCCCCGACCATCGCAAAGATAAAAGCCATGCTTACCGCTGCTGCATGTCAGCAGCGCCAACAGTCGGGCAATACCCTCATACCGACCAACCGGTCGGCATCCCCAATGGCAGTCTCGTCTACCTCAAAGCGACGCCGAGTGGCTGGCTCTAGTCGGCTGCACACGGAGTCGCGCCAAACGTCACTCGGCAACCCAAGCAACAACCGGCAACGTCGAAGTGACCGTCGGAACAACCGGGATCTCCGAGGCCAACTATGGCGTGATCTTCGGCAGGACACCAATGCTCGGCGCCGCGAACGAGAAGAAGATGAGCAACGCCAACTGGAAGACGAGAACGAGCATTTCGGCCTCCACCACGAGCGGTTTCGCCGCCGTAGTCGGGGTCGGAGTCCACATGAAGACGGAGGCATACCAGCCTTCACCCAGGAGCTACAACAGGTCGACTGGCCGTCGGGTTTCAAGCCTACAAGCATCGAAAAATACGACGGCAAGACCGATCCCGAGTCCTGGCTCACAGCATACACTCTGGCAATCCAAGCTGCTGGAGGTGACCACAAAGTCATGGCTAACTACCTCCTAGTTGCTCTGGCCGACTCAGCGAGGACATGGCTAACAGGACTTCCCAAGCAATCAATCGGCTCTTGGGGAGAACTCCGGGAACGTTTCATCACCAATTTCCAAGGAACATACGAGAGGCCATCTTCTGAGTACGACCTATATCAGTTGCGTCAAAGGAAGAGCGAGTCTCTTCGTGACTTCATCAAGAGGTTTTCTGAGAAGAGGAACTCAATCCCGAAGATCAAGGACGAGGTCGTCATCGCCGCCTTTCGAAAAGGAGTCAAAGACACCTCGTTCATCGACAAATTCACGCGGAAGCCTCCCAACTCTGTCAAGGCCCTATTCGACATGGCAAACAAGTACGCCGACTCGGCCCGCGCTGTTGCCGAGGTCATCGATGACAAGTCACCCTGACAGAAGAAACGGGACGACACCGACGACGCGGTCCCGACTAAAGCTGGGAATCGCAAACGCAAGTCAGACGGCTCCATTGTGGCAGTCGGTCACAACCGCCTTCGACCTTCAACAACTGAGGATTATCAGAACAACAAGTGACATGCTCGGGGGCTCACAAGCTCAAACACGAGGATGGCATCCCCACTCCCAAATACCGAACAGCTAAGTCGTTTTCTGATAAACATCTCCTCACTCGGCCTTGCTAGTGCCACAGCCGCTTACACCTAATAGGTGTATAAGCTGCGCATTTACTTTTTTCCGTTTTTGCTCTTAAATGATTACAAAAGTACTCGAGTAGCATAAATCTCGATCCGTGAAACTCTGCTCCATGTAAGACGAACTCAAGTCACCCAAAACGCGTGCCTGGGAAAGAGCCATGAGCCAACTCCCGACGCTAGGGGGCTATGACTAGTCGGGCAGAGTGCTTAAACGTAAGGGGTCAACTACTCGAGGAAATTAATATCAAAAAGAGGAAGAACACGTATTTTCATACATTGTAAAATACGTTTTATTCGGGTGATTATTTCCATCATCAGATGCTACTCATCCGATATTTTTATATTGCAGGCCCAGCTCCGGATACGCGTGACAGGAACTCAGGGCTTCGAGCCTATCTCCTACGCTCGGGGGCTGGACAAGTCTGCCGAAATACACTCGGGATGCTCCATGAGGGCTACTTACCGAGTACTTGCGCCAGTCGGGACGTCATCTTCCCCGACTACGCTCCATGGGAGCTAACAATCGGCCCCCGGCGCCAGTCGGGGCTGTGTACCACTCGGCTAAGTAGGGTACGCCCCATGAGGGTCGCCAGCCGAATCCTACGCTAATGCTAGGTTCGGGTACCTTATTTGGCCGCAACTCTGTCAGGTTGGGTACGCCCCATGAGGGTCGCCAGCCGAATCCTATGCTAATGCAAGATTCAGGTGCCTAGCTTGGCTATAACTCTGTTGGATAGGGTACGCCCCATGAGGGTCACCAGCCGAACCCTCTGCTAATGCAAGGTTCGGGTACCTTGTTCGGCTTTTCCCAAGTCAGAGAAGACTTACATCGTCAAAGCGCATCCAGAGTTCTCATGCACTACGTCACACCTGAGGAGGGCAAGCAGATCCTGCAACATACCTACTCAGGTACATGTGGCAACCAGTTTGCATCCAGAACGTAAGTCGGAAAGGCTTGCGAATAAGGATTTCTCTGGCTGATTGCGGTTACCAACACCAAAAAACTCATCCTGACATGCGATGGATGATACTTCCCGAGAGCTATGCTAGATAGGTCGGCTCAGGCCGGCTTATTTGGTAGCAGCCACCAAGATATGAGTTCCTACGGTAGCATGCTCCATGTGGGCCGCCCGCAGGCAAAGTTGAAATTATAGCGCTGGTGCTACCAACAGAAGCCGATGAGGTAAACAGATATGCTTCATGAGAGCCTTATTGCTAAACATATATGTTTGGGTATCTGTCTTATCCACCAGGTCTCGAGGATACATCCTTACAAGGATCACAAGCTGGTCTTCATTAAAATTGGAGATGCAGGTATCTCTCTCGAGTACACCTAACCACGTAATGGATTTATTTTTCATACAGTGGTACTCGGCCTACATGCGTGGCCACCAGTTGCCATTGGCAACATTATTCCCGCTGACATGACGCGGATGAGTCTAACTTTCGAGTAGTACACTACTCGGGAGAGACTATAAAATTCTCATTCCCGCTGACATGACGCGGATGAGTCTAACTTTCGAGTAGTACACTACTCGGGAGAGACTATAAAATTCTCATTCCCGCTGACATGATGCGGAGGAGTCTAACTTTCGAGTAGCATACTACTCGGGAAAGACTATAAACATTCTTCCAGCTGACGAGCTGAAGAGTCTAACTTCCGAATGGGACGCCACTCGGGAAAGACTATAAACACCTTTTCCAGCTGACATGAAGCTGACGAGTCGAATTTTCGAGTAGTATATTACTCGGGAAAGACTATAAACACCCCCTTTCCAGCTGACATGACGCTGAAGAGTCCCATATACGAGTAGCATCCTACTCGGCAAGACTATAAACACACATTCCGACTGACACGAAGTCGAAGAGTCCTACATACGAGTAGTTCCCTACTCGGCAAGACTATAAATCATATTCCGGTTGACATGATACCGAAGAGTCTCATATACCAGTAGTAATCTACTCGGGAAAGACTTCAAGGTTAAAGATCTTTGACTTCATGTTTAATTGTTTTCACAATTAAGCACAAAGTCGGGGGCTACACCTAATAGGTGCGCCTATTCGGCGCACACTATTCCAACATCTACATGGAGCCCTTCATAGCCTCGCTGCCAGCTGACATGAAGCAGGACTCGGGAGAAGCAGCACTCAGACAAAGAGCACTCGGGAGCAATGCACTCGGGGAGACTTCACCGTGGAGGATGAGCACTTGGCATCAGCTGTGACTCAACTATGAAGGTCTCAGGGGCTACTGTGGGTGCCATGGGCCCCGGGTACCTCATGACAAGCATATGGGCCACTCGGATAGAGGATGGGCCTAGCCTTGTAATTAGAGATATAGCTAAATTCGGCAGACTTCGCCTTGTATAGAAAGGAATATACAGTCCTAGTCGGGTGCGTTATATCTCTAAGGGGAGATCTCCTAGTCGTAATCCGATAGGGACTCCTACCTTGTAACCCTGTCCCCCAGTATATAAGGGGAGGCAGGGCGCCCCATGAGGGCAGGTTGAGTTGGTTCACCAGAATCACCACCGCAAATCCTCAAAGGAATAACACCACAACTGGACGTAGGGTATTACCTCACATCGAGGGCCTGAACCAGTATAAAATCTCCCTGTGTTCCTTTGCAATCCACCGAGTTTCCATCCGCCGAGTAGCCCCATATATTTATTGCCGGTGTAAAACATCGACAATTCTTCGGTATCATGTCAACCGGAATAAACTTTATAGTCTTGCTGAGTAGGGTACTACTCGTATATAGGACTCTTCGACTTCATATCAGTCGGAATGTGTGTTTATAGTCTTGCCAAGTAGGATGCTACTCGTATATGGGACTCTTTAGCTTCATGTCAGCTGGAATAAGGGGTTTATAGTCTTTTCCATGTGGCGTCCCACTCAGAAGTTAGACTCCTCCGCATCATGTCAGTGGGAAAAGATATTTATAGTCTCTCCCGAGTAGTGCACTACTCGAAAGTTAGACTCCTCAGTGTCATGTCAGCTGGAATGACATTGCTCATGGCAACTAGTGGCCACGCATGTAGGCCGAGTGCCACTTTATGAAAATAAATCCATAGCGTGGTCAGGTGTACCCGAGAAAGATACCTGCATCTCCAATTTTAATGAAGACCAGCTTGCGATCCTTATAAGGATATATCCTCAAGACCCGGTGGATAAAACAGATACCCAAACATATATGTTTAGCAATAAGGCTCCCATGAAGCACATCTGCTTACCTCATCGATTCCTATTAGTAGCACCAGCACTATAATTTCATTTCAGCCTGCGGGCGGCCCACATGGAGCATGGTACTGTAGGAACTCATCTTGATGGCCCAGTGCTAACTATGTAGGCCCAAGCCCACTTAGTCGGCATCGGCTGTATAAAAAAGAGGGGAGAGAGAAAAAGATTCCTTCATCTTCCCCAAATTAGCCAATCGTTTCATCTTCCACTTCCGCGCCCAACTTTTCACCTCTCGCTCGGCTAGGGTTAGTTGTTACTGCTGCTTCGCACGCGAACTCGGGCGACTCTGGTTTTCCTCATCTGTTCCAAGCCCCTAATCGTTTTTCCCCCAAATCTCTTTGCCTCCAACCATGCCGAAAGCTTCGGATCTTGCGGGTTCGCTGGGGAATACTTGGCTGATGTCGGATTGCGGTTCGATGAAACTAACACTGATGGAGAATCAATCGAAGTTACCAAGCCAAGAAGTGATCCGCTGGCGGCTGGCTAAGGTTGAGTCGGCTCCAAATCCCCAATCTGGCGAAACGGTAGTTTTTGCTTCTTTTTTCGACCGGGGTTTGTGCCTTCCTTCTTCTGCGTTCTTCCGCCGAATCCTTGACTTCTATAAGTTAGAGTTGGTGCATTTGAATCCCAACTCAATCCTTCAGATCTCCATATTTGTTACTCTGTGCGAGTATTATTTGGGCGTGGAACCTCATTTCAACTTCTTTAGGCATATGTTCCACATTAAACCCCAGCCCTCCAAAAATAACATCAGTGTAATTGAGGGGGCTGGTCTTCAGCTAAGGAGCGATAGGAAAAAGTCATATCTTGATCTTCCCTTGAAATCCTCCTTAAAAGGCTGGCACAAGGAGTGGTTCTATTGCACAGATCTGGCTCCCTCCTTGCGGCCATTCACCGGCTCGCCGCCGGTAGTTTTACCAAATTGGTCAATAGACCCAACCCTTGAGGAGATAGGCCAGGTGCATCAACTATTGACAAAGTTAGATAACTTCAAGAAGGCTGGCCTGACTGGACCCTGGGTGGCCAGGAGGTTCCTGACTCGGCGCTTCTAGCCCCTGAAGCTGAGGAGTGCGTTTGGCTGGGATTACCAGGGAAAACATGATCCTGACTGGGTCAGCCATGAGTCAGCCAATGAGCAGAAGGTGACGGAAATCCTGTTCGGATACTTCTCCAGCGGGGTGATCAAGACTGAAGACAAGAAGAGACGCATTGCGTCTTATAGGCGCAGTTGGCCCCGCCCCGAGGTAACCTCTGTCTTTCCTTTGTAGCGAATGCCTGTGGACTTGTATCTGTGATTGCCTGGAATTGTATGATGTATTCTGTTGAATCTTCTTTAGTGGTGCGTGGAGTTTGATGAGGACTCCTGCCCGTTGTCGGCCGTTGCGTCGAAGAAAAGGCCAAGGAGCCCTGCTGCTGCCCAACCCGACTCCAAGAGAGTGGGGAAGAAACCTATTCTTTATCGGGGCGAGGGGGCCATAACGCCATGTGTCGCGGTAGGAGGGCTGAAGATAAAGCACACGGCCGCCGTGACGCCCAGGCGATCAAGCCCCAGTTTGAAACATGCGGGGCCGAGCCCAACATTGCCGAGTCCGGCAACAGCACCGCCGAGTGGTTGTCTAGAGCGGGTACCGCCGACTCAAGCTAATGTGCCGCCGCCAATTGTGACGCCGACTAGCCCGACTGCTGAGCGGACTGCGCCGGAACCTGAGTCACCCGGTGGGAGACTCAAGTTCTCCAAGAGGTAAGCTGCTCTGGGTCTTCTGGGATTCTTGCTTGTTGAAGTAGCGTTCTGATGTCTTGTTTCATCATGCAGGAAGCGGGCCGATATCGATCTCAAGGAGACTGATCCGATCGCTCCCCTTGAAGAGCCTGCCCCAGCCGAGCCGGTGGCCGCGAACCTACCTGCTGAGCCGGTGGCCAGCCCAGTCACGGAGACTGAGGTGGTCTCGACTGCAGGGTCGCCGTCGTCGCCCGACCGAGAGGCAGTTACTGAGGTTGAGGCCCCAGCCCCTGAAGTGTCGCCCGCTACAAAGGCCGCTATTGGAGCCCCCGAGTCAATCCCCGAGGCCGCAGGGGACGACTGCGTGGAGGCCAGGACCCCGTTGCCGTCGTGGTCATCGTCGTCATCGTCGCCGCCGCCAGAGATCCCGAACCTGCCTCGGATTGAAGCTCCCCCACGTAGGATGCCCCGGATGTTCACCTGGACAGCACCTGACGGGACCATGAAGAGCTTCAGGCTTAATGAGGCCGCGGCGAGGAGAGAACGTGAAAGGTTGCTCTGCGCCGCCATTGCCGGGTCCAAGGGGGTCCGGGTATGACCCCTATGATAAAAGTCCTGATGGTCTTCTCGTTTTGACGTCTTGACTCCAATTTTAACTTGCCCTCTCCCTAAGCAGGAGCTTGTTGACTGCAACGAGGCAATGACCGAAATCCTGGTCGAAATGGCCCCCCATCTCGCGGAACTAGAGCAGCTCCGGGCATTGAAGGCCGAGATGGAGGAGCGTCACGCGGGGAGGGAAGCCTGGCCGAAGAGTGACGCCGACCAGCTCAGGGAGGGGACTTGGGCCCTAGGCGGAAAGATCAAAGGTAAATTCCCCGAATGCACCTTCCCGACTGAACCATTGATGTATTCATCCAGCCGTGTTGTTCCCGACTGCCTAGTTATGTCTTGACCGCACGGTTGAGCTCTTGGCTAATCTGTTGTGCAGCCCTCGAAGCAGAGTTGAAGACCCGAACAGAGAGGGAATCCCAGCTGAAGGAGGCCGAAGAAGCCAGGGCCGAGCTTGAGAAGGTCAAGGCCGACCTGACAAAAGCCAATGCCGAGCTTGATCGGGGGAAGGCCGAGTTGAAAGAGGCCGTCATCAAGCTCGGTAAGGAAAAAGCTGAACTGGAGAAGACCATGGCCGGGTGGGAGGCTGACTATGAAAGTAAGTCCTCAACCTGACCGTGATCTTAACCAATCCATTAGTCATTCCGTCTGCAACCGAGTCTGACAAGTTTACTTGCCGGTGGACCCGGACAGACATGAGAGTCAATGTCCAGGCCCAGTATCGGTTTTACACAGAGGAGATAAGAGTCATCGGTGAGTCACGGGAGGCCCTTGTCAGGTCCGTGAAAGGGGTCCTCGACCTCATAGATCCTAGCCCTGTGGGAACCAGTTGCAGCAGGATCCCCCAAGAAGAGGCGCGTCTTGAGGATGCACCGAGTGCCCTGAAGAGGTACTCGGATAAGCGTGTCGTTGCCGGTGTGGCCCAGACCCTGGCGATGACCAAGTCCATCTACCTGAGGGCAGATATTGAAGCCATCCAGGAGGGGTTTGCCGAGGAGACGACGCCCGAGGAGGCGCTCGAGCTGATTGCCCGGGCGAAGCCGATTGCTAAGATAATTACCCGAGACTTGGGTCTATAAGGGCAACATATTATGTAGTCGGTATGTATGAACTTTTGTGGAAAACATGTGTAAATATACGTGCGATGCCACCAAGCTTATGTACTCAGTCGTCATTAGCTTTACTTGACCGTGCAGTCTGTGCCGAGTTATTCTGTTAGAACTTAATAAAATTGTTCAAAGTTGGAAGCTGGACTCGGGCAAACGCGACAATTGTAGTAAAGTTTCGTGACTGAGTAGGACAAGCTCGTATATTATTGATAGCACGTATATACATGCAGCCCCCGACTCACTACTCGGTTGATGCAAGCGGCGTAGTGAGTCAGAGAAACTGTACACATGAAAAGGTATAAAACTTAGTATAGAAAGGACGTAGCTGTTCTATGTTCCATGAGTTGTTGATGAGGACACCGTCTTCGGTCTTTAGTCGGTAGGCGCCTGGCCGTGTGACCTCGGCGATAATGAGCCCGAACAGAGGATGGTGGCTTCCAAGTGAATTTCACGATGAACTAGGCGTCCTTTACTCCCTTGCGGAAGGCGGCGATGACGGCCTCGTCTCTGATCATTGGGATCTTGTTGCGCTTCTCGGAGAATCTCTTGCTAAAATCGCGTAGAGATTCATTCTTCTTCTGGTGTATTTGATACAAATCGTGCTCAGAAGAGGGCCTCTTGTAGGTTCCCTGGAAATTGGCGATGAACCGCTCCTTGAGTTCTCCCCAGGAACCGATCGACCGCCTCGGGAGCCCTGTTAGCCATGTCCTCGCTGAGTCGGCTAGCGCGACTGGGAGGTAGTTGGCCATGGCTTTGTGGTCGCCCCAGCAGCTCGAACTGCCAGGGTATATACGGTGAGCCAGGACTCGGGATTTGTTTTGCCGTCATACTTTTCAATTCCTGTGGGCTTAAAGCCAGTCGGCCAGTTGACGTCCTGTAGCTCCCGAGTGAAAGCTGGAATGCCTTCGTCTTCATGAGGGCTCGGGCTTCGACCACGGCGGTTAAACCACTCGTGATGGAGACCGAAGCGCTCGTTTTCATCCTCCAGTCGGCGGCGCTCGTCTTCATGTTGTTCGTGGCGCCGGGCGTTGATGGTGTGGCGGAGGTCGTGTTGTAGGCATTCTTGGAGATCTTGGTTGGGCTGGCGGTCATACTGGTGACGCCGCCGGTTGTCATTGTTAGTGTTGCCGAGTGACGTTTGCCTTGACTCCTCACGTGGCCGACTTGAGCTGGCCACCCGGTGCCGTGTTGATGTAGATGAACCCGCCGCTGGGGATCCTGACCGGTTAGTCGGTATTATGGTATCACCCGGCTGCTGTTGTTGTTGTTGGCAGGCAGCAGCCGTAATCATCGCCTTGATCTTGGCAATAGTTGGGGTGGCCTGGTGATCAGGCCCGAGCTGGAGCGTGTCCAGCAAGGTTGCGGCGGCCACAACATTCTGTTGTGGCGTGACGAAGACGTCATGATCACTGACTTTAGTCTGAAGAATCTGCTGCTGAGCTGCTCGCCTAGCCTTGCGTAGCCCATCATTGCGAGCCTCGCGGTCAGCCTCCTCCTGTTGTCGTAGTCGGCACGCCTCCTCCTATTGCTCTTCTTGTAGTCGGAGCACCTCGGGTGGTGGTGTTGAAGCCATGAAGATCTCACGGGGGAGGAGGAAACTCGCCAAACTAGAGTCAGAACTAGCGTTCGAACCGTTATCCCACTTAGAGTCGGACTTCGTGTAGTTTATCGGAGTAAGAACGACTCCGACCTCTCTAGATCCAATCTGAAACGGTGCTTGGCCGTGTCCAAACTGAATCACAGGAGATCGGGTCTGCTGCACGGATGTAGATCCGCAGCGTTGCTGAATCCGTGTGGGAAATTGACGATCTCTCCCGTTCTTGGCCCAACCCAGGCTGGCTCAAGGCCTAGCGCAAGTCGGACGCCGAAGGAGAGAGTTGTCCCAATGCTCGGCGAAGTGAAGGACTGCTGCAGTAGATCGTTGAAGGAGATTGCGGCGTCCTGTGGGCCGACTGGCACAACGTCAGCAGGCTCCTCGGCCAGTTGGATTGAATCTTCTTCGGCCAAGGTAAGGTTGCCGATCTGGTCGGCAATGAAATCGAGGCTCCCAAAATAAATTATGTCTCCAGGGGAGAACTTGTCGCCGTCGATTCTGGTTGCTGGATCCATCGAGCTTGTAGATGTGAAACTCATCGGAGCCCCTACCTAGCGTGCCAACTGTCGATGTTTTACACTAGCAATAGAACTATAGGGCTACTCGGTAAGGGGAAACTCGGTGGATTGCAAAGGAACACGAAGAAGATTTTATACTGGTTCAGGCCCTCGATGTGAGGTAATACCCTACGTCCAGTTGTGGTGTTATTCCTCTGATGTATTTGTCGATCAATGACCTTGTGTGTTGTTCTCTACCCTCAGGGGATGCCCTGCCTCTCCTTATATACTGGGGGGCAGGGGTACAAGGTAGAAATCCCAGCCATATATGGCCAAGGGATTTCTTTCTTAGAGATACATCTTACCCGGCCAAGACTGTACATTCCTTATTATACAAGGCAAAGCCTACCGGGTGCTATTATATCTCTAACTACAAGACTCGGCCCATCCTCTATCCGAATGGCCCATATGCTTGTGATGAGGTACCCGGGGCCCATGGCCTCCACAAAAGGGCTGGAAAAAGACCAGTGGAGAACCAGGGGAAGAAGAAGGGCATGCCGAGTATGGCACAGGGGAGCCTGAAGATCAAGGCCCCATTAGCACAGCCCCTAGGCCGCCAATCCGAGACTAGCACCGCCAAGTGCCTCAACCCCCCAGTCGGCCGCGTCAAGCACTACACTGACTAGGACCAGCTCGCCACCACCGACTGCCGTGCTAACAAGCCCAACAGCCGGTAGCTCTCCGCCGCTGAGTAGGCTGTCGAGCCCCTCGCCAACTTCCTCCGGAGCACCATTATGGAAGTTCAAGACTTCCAAGAAATAATAGAAAATGTTCAATCTTCTTGAGAAACTTGAACACCATCATAATGTCTTGGTTAATGATGATTTTTGTAGGAAGCAAAGTGATATAGACCCCAAGGGGACTACGCCACCAACCCCCACTACCGAGCCCGTCCTGACTGAACCAGAGCAAGCAATGCCACAGGCCGAGCCAGAGGCCGCCCTAGCTACTGAAGCTGAGGCGATCCTGACAGCCGAGCCACCAGCACTGACCAGCCAGGACATCATAGTTGAAGTCACAGCTCTAGCCCCTGAGCCAATCCCAGAAGCCCCTGCAACAGTCAAACCCAGGCCCGAGACTCCATCGCTAGTGCTGTTTTCATCTTCTGAAGAAAATGCACTCCCTAGGCTCGAAGTTCCTCCTCCATACTTCCCTAAAATATCCTACTAGGTTTCTCCAGAAGGGATTGTGGAGAGCTTTGAGCACGACGAGCAAGCAGCCCTGAGAGAATGGATGAATCTGATATACGCTGCAATCGCTGTGTTGAAGGGGATCCAGGTACATAGTCAATCCTACTGTGTTTGCTAATTAATAATTTTTCTGAATCTTGTACTCTGCTTGCTGATTTTGATTGACTTTGGTACTTCTTGAGCAGAAGGTTGTCGACCGATCTAAAAAGATGGGCAAGGTTCTGACCGAGCTTGCCATTCAACTACTCCAGCTTCGCTAGCTCAAGGTGGCCAAGCACGACCTAGAACAGACCAGCCAGGAAAGGGAGACATGGCTGAGGGGAGCTGTGGACAAGCTCAGGGACAAAAATTGGGCCAAGCCGAGAAGAGAAGAAGTAAGTCTCCTTTTTGTTGTCTTCCCCAGTGAATCCCAAGCACACTTCTTTGTATTATTGAGTCTTGACTATCTTATGTTGTAGACCTTGAATCTGAGCTCAGCGCCCAGACCAAGGAGAAAGAGTGCCTTGAGAAAAAGTTGAAAGAAGACAAGAAGGCCAAGGCAAAGGTGGAAGACGACTACACTTGTAAGTTTCCTGCCCGGTTGTAAATCAACTCCGATTGCTTGTTCCAGTGAACTGATATGCTTGTTGATGTGCGGGCATGCCCAAGGCCAACTCGAAGACCCAATTCGGTGCCTTTACGGAGAAAATTAAGATCATCATTAACTCCATGAAGATTCTCCCTGACATCGTGCAGCACCACCCTGGGTCCAGCTCCAGCTGGATCGCTCAAGTAGCAGAACACCTCAGTGAAGCTCTGAGTATCTTGAAGAAGTACTCAGATGAGCGTCCTGCAGTAGGAGTCACCCAAGCACTTGCCATGACCAAGTCGCTCTACCCCAGGGTAGATATCGAGGCCATCGGTGAGGGCTTTGCTGAGGAGACGACCCCAAAGGAAGGCACGGAGCTGGTAAGCCAGGTGAGGGCAACCGCAGAGGCGATAGCTAGGGACCTGGTGATGTAAACATTAAACAATTATGTAGTCGGTGTCCACCAATGAACAAATGTAACTGTTGTAAATATTTTGCTATTTGTCATTAAGTATTGCCAAGTACTTGCAGCTTCTAAGCCGTCAATAGCTTTACCCAACTAGATAGTTTACGCCGAGTGAATTCAGATTAACTTAATAAAAATCATTGATCTCTCAGGATTATACTCAGAAAAACCTAACGTAGTTGTTGTAAAGTTTCATGACTCAGACCAAACAAGCTCAAACTTCATTAACAACAGCAGGCATGTATTAACATGTAGCCCCCGACTCACTACACAGTTGAAATAAGTGACGTAGTGAGTCAGAGTAACTAACATTATTCATATGTACAAAAGGAGTACAAAAATCAGGTATAGAAAGGACGTAGTTGTTCTATGTTCCATGAGTTGTTGATTAGGACGCCGTCTTCTGTCTTCAGTCGTGTCGATGTTTTACATCGGCAATATAAATATGGGGCTACTCGGTGGATGGAAACTCAATGGATTGCAAAGGAACACAGGGAGATTTTATACTGGTTCAGGCCCTCGATGTGAGGTAATACCCTATGTCCAGTTTGGGGTGTATTCCTTTGAGGATGTATGGTGGTGATTCTGGTGAATCAACTCAACCTGTCCTCAGGGGGTGCCCTGCCTCCCCTTATATACTGGGGGACAGGGTTACAAGGTAGGAGCCCCAACCAGATTACGGCCAAGGGATCTCCTCTTAGAGATATAACGCACCCAACTAGGACTGTGTTTTCCTTATCGTAAAAGGCAAAGTTTGCCGAGTGTGGCTATATCCCTAATTACAAGGCTAGGCTCATCCTCTATCCGAGTGGCCCATATGCTTGTCATGAGGTACCCGGGACCCATGGCACCCACAGTTGCCCCTGAGACCCTCATAGTTGAGTCACAGCTGATGCCGAGTGCTCATCCTCCATGGTGAAGTCTTCCCGAGTGCATTGCTCCCGAGTACTCTTTGTCCGAGTGAGTCTTCTTCCCGAATCCTACTTCATGTCAGCTGGCAGCGAGGCTATGAAGGGCTTCATGTAGATATATGAATAGTGTGCGCCGAATAGGTGCACCTATTAGGTGTAGCCCCCGACTTTGTGCTTAATTGTGAAGACAATTAAACATAAAGTCAAAGATCTTTAACCTGGAAGTCTTTCCCGAGTAGATTACTACTGGTATATGAGACTCTTCGGTATCACGTCAACCGGAATATGATTTATAGTCTTACCGAGCAGGGAACTACTCGTATGTAGGACTCTTCGACTTCATGTCAGTCGGAATGGGTATTTATAGTCTTGCCGAGTAGGATACTATTCGTATATGGGACTCTTCAGCGTCATGTCAGCTGGAAAGAGGGGTTTATAGTCTTTCCCGAGTGGCGTCCCACCCAGAAGTTAGACTCCACCGTGTCATGTCAGCGGGAATGAGAAATTTATAGTCTCTCCCGAGTAGTGCACTACTCGAAAGTTAGACTCCTCCCCATCATGTCAGCGGGAATAATGTTGCTCATGGCAACTGATGGCCACGCATGTAGGCCGAGTACCACTTTATGATAATAAATCCACGGCGTGGACAGGTGTACCCGAGAAAGATACCTGCATCTCCAATTTTAATGAAGACCAGCTTGTGATCCTTGTAAGGATATATCCTCGAGACCTGGTGGATAAAACAGATACCCAAACATATATGTTTAGCAATAAGGCTCTCATGAAGCATATCTGTTTACCTCATCGGCTCCTGTTGGTAGCACTAGCGCTATAATTTCAACTCAGCCTGCGGGCGGCCCACATGGAGCATGCTACTTAGGAACTTATATCTTGGTGGCTGCTACTAAATAAGCCGGCCAAAACTGACCTACCCAACGTAGCTCTATAAAAGTGGCATCCGTCGCATGTCGGGATGAGTACTCCAATGCTGGTAACCGCAATCAGCCACAGGAACCCTTGTTCGCAAGCCTTTCCGACTTATGTTCTAGATGCAGCCTGGTTGCCACAGGTGCCTGAGTAGGTATATCACAGAATCTGCTTGCCTTCCCCTGGTGTGATGTAGTGTATAAGAACTCCGGATGCGTTTTGATGACGTAGATCTTCTCTGACTTCGGTAAAGCCGAATAAGGTACCTGAACCTTGCATTAGCGTAGGATTCGGCTAGCGACCCTCATGGGGTGTACCCTATCCAACAGAGTTATACCCGAGCTCCGACTGGCGCCGGAGGTCGGTTATTAGCCGAATAAAGTACCCGAACCTCGCATTAGCGTAGGATTCAGGTAGCGACCCACATGGGGCATACTTTACCTAGCGAAGTTGTGACCGGATGAGGTACCCGAACCTAGCATTAGCGTAGGATTCAGCTGGCGACCCTCATGGGGCGTACCTCACCCAGCCAAGTGGTATCTGAGCTCCGACTGTCGCCAGAGGTTGGTTATTGGCCCACATGGGGCGTAGCCGGGGAAGATGACATCTCGACTGGCGTGAGTACCTGGTCAATAGCCCTCATGGAGCATTCCGAGTGATCCTTGGCAGACTGGTCCAGCCCCCGAGCGTAGGAGATGGGCTCGTAGCCCTGAGTTCCTGTCACGCGTATCTGGAACTGGCCCTACATTATAAAGATATCGAATGAGTAGCATCTGATGATGAAAACAATCACCCGAATAAAATGTATTTTACAATATATGTAAATACGTGTTCTTTCTCTTTTTCATATTAATTTCCTCGAGTAGTTGACCCCTTACGTTTAAACACTCTGCCCGACTAGTCATAGCCCCCTAGCGTCGGGAGTTGGCTTGTGGCTCTTTCCCAGACACGCGTTTTGGGTGACTTGAGTTCGTCTTTCATGGAGCAAAGTTTCACAGATCGGAATTTGCTACTCAAGTACTTTTGCAACCATTTAAGAGGAAAAACCTAAAAAAAGGTGCAGCTTGTACACCTATTAGGTGTAAGTGGCTGCGGCATTGGCAAAGCCAAATGAGGAAATTTTATTAGGAAGCGACTTAGCTGTTCGGTATTTGGGAGTGGGGATGCCATCCTTGCGTTTGGGCTTTTGAGCCCCCGAGCATGTCACTTGTTGTTTTGATAATCTTCAGTTGTTGAAGGTCGAAGATGGTTGTGACCGACTACCACAATGAAGCCGTCCGACTTGCGTTTGCGATTCCCAGCTTTAGTCGGGACCGCGTCGTCGGTGCCCTCCCGCTTCTTCTGTCAGGATGCATTTTTATCTTCAAGGGCCTCAGCAACAGCGTGGGCTAAGTCGGCGTATTTGTTCACCATGTCGAATAGAGCCTTGACAGAGTTGGGAGGCTTCCGAGTGAATTTGTCGATGAACGAGGTGTCTTTGACTCCTTTTCGAAAGGCGGTGATGACGACCTCATCCTTGATCTTCGGGATTGAATTTTTCTTCTCAAAGAACCTCTTGATGAAGTCACGAAGAGACTCATTCTTCCTTTGATGCAACTGATACAGGTCATGCTCGGAAGATGGCCTCTCATATGTTCTCTGAAAGTTGGAGATGAGGCGTTCCCGGAGTTCTCCCCAGGAGCCAATTGATTGCTTGGGAAGTTCTGTTAGCCATGTCCTCGCTGAGTCGGCTAAAGCGACTGGGAGGTAGTTAGCCATGATTTTGTGATTTCCTCGCGCAGAGCCCTTCGATCGTCAGGGAGAAGTGTAGACTGTGAGCCAGGACTCCGGGGTCGGATCCTTGCCATGTACTTTTCAATGCCGTAGGCTTGAAACTGATGGCCAGCTTCGACCTGGTTGTTCAGTCCTGGGTGAAGGTAAGTATGCCTTCTTCGTCACTGAAAGGGGCTCTGACTCGGAAATATCGGCGGCGAAACTGCTGTCGTGGATGGAGAGCCGAAGCGGCTTTCTCTGTGCCTTCTGTCTTCTTACGTTGGCGTTGCTCATTTCTTCCTCTCGATTTCGCGGTACCGAAGCGCTGATGTTTTGCTGAAGTCATGGCCGTGGTTGCTCTACTAGAGCCGCCTAGTCATCGTTGGGTTGCCGAGTGACGTTTGGTGTGGCTCCATGTGCTGCCAACTAGACCCGGCCCACAGTTCTTTTAAGGTGTCGCTTTCGAGGGTGGAAGATTGCCGTGTAGGTGATGTCCGGACCATCCGGTTGGTACGGTATGAAGTAAGGGGTCACCGACTGTTGGTGCTTGTCTGACTGTTCATGCAGCAGTTAAGCACATGGGTCTTTTATCCTTGTCGATCGTCGGCAAATTATACATGGGTGGCCATGCAATGAATCAGCCTAGACTAGGGAGTGTATCCAGTCTAGACATGTTGTTCAGCGGCCAGATGTTTCTGTTGGGTGAGTAACGAAGACGTCATGGTGCCGACTAGGGGTTGGGGGTCTTGTTTGCTTGATAGAAGACAGTTCGCTCCAAACTTCTACATAGATCTGAACGTTGTGGGCGTGTAGGAGTGCTTGTTCTTTCTCCATATGTGTTGCTCAATGCAGTCGGATGCCTTCCTCCTCTTGTTGCTACACGGTAGTCGGACGGTGATTCCTGAGTGGAGTAGGCCATTGGATGCCATGAAGATATTCTCATGGCGGGGGAGAAGCTTGCGAACTCGCGCTGTCTGATGTCTTAGGGTCGGAATCCGACTGAGAGTCGTAGTCAGAATAATTGATGGGGGTGGATTATAACTCCAACCTCCCTAGATCCGATCTCGATGCGCCTACTGAGGCCGTAATCGAGTCGAATCTGGGGATCGGGTTTGCCTAGTCGGATTTGTCTGAAGATATCGTGCATTTTGCCGAAGTCTTTGTTCTACACGCGAATTGACGATTGCCTTCCTTATATAGCTTTGATCTTGGCCGCTCAAGGCGTCAGAGTCGGAGTCGAAACACCGAAGGAAAAGAGTTTTTCGCCGAGATCCGACAAGCATGAAGATTGCCCGCATCAAAGTCGACGAGGGTTACTGTTCAGACATGTGTGGGCCAACTGCGCGAGCTCGGCCGGTTCCTGGCAGATCGGATCGAGTCTGAGTTGGCCAAGGTGAGATTGCCCGATACCTCTGAGTCCGGCCCGACGAAGTCGAGGCTACTTCCGATGAAATTTGTATCTCCGGCGGAGAGTTTGCCGCCGTCCGACCCGGTTGCTAGATCCATCGAAGCTTGTAAGATGTAGATCGCCCTGAGTCGAAACCCTGCCCTACATCTCCCCTGGCGCGCCAACGGATGTTCTCGATGTTTACACTGGCAAATATATAAATATGGGGCTACTCGACGGATTGTGGATACCAACTGCTCAGTGGAGTTGCAAGGCCAAGGAACAGAGGGAGATTTTATACTCGTTCAGACGCTCCTGCACTCCTCGATGCTGTGAGGTAATACACCAACAAGGAACCCCTAACGTGCCATACAGTTTGGAGTGTATTTTCTCCTTTTTTGAGGATGTACTATGGTGGTCACGATTCTGGTGAACCAACTCAACCTGCCCTCAAAGGGGCGGGCGATTCAACGCTGGTCCGCCCCCACACCCACTCCTTATATAGTCTCCCCTCCCGGGGGGACTCCCCAGGGTTACAAGGTAGAGTCCCAAACCGAATTACGGCTAAGGGATCTCCTCTTAGAAAAGAGATATAAGGCCGACACACACATTGGGGCCCCTTGTCCTTTTCCTTAATCGTCTAGGACTGTGTTTTCCTTATCGTACAAGCAAAGTTCTGCCCGAGTGTGGCTATATCCCTAATTACAAGGCTAGGCCCATCCTCTATTCCGAGGTGGCCGCATATACTTGTCATGGGGTATCCTAGGGCCCATGGCACCCACAAAGTCGGTAGGGGACCAGTTTCGGAACGGGCTTGATTACCTTGAGTCACCCCGTTTCGAGGGACGGCCAAAGCTGTGGAGCCCGTCCTGTCGGTTAATAAAACCTCAGGAATGGGGTCTGCCCTTTTTCCGCGCCTCACTTAACCAATTAAACGGAGATCAACTAATTAGATATGTCTATCTTGAGGTGGTGGTTTTAATTTTTCTCTAAGCAAGACGAGATCTCCCACCAGGGACTTGAAAGGCGTTCTGGCGCCTTGCCCACGAACATTTCGACTGATGATAACAAAAATGAAAACCGGCGCCCTCTGATGAACCGGATAGGCGGCGGGAACACCTGGGAATACGGGTTTGCGATTCTGGCTGGGCGATTTGGCATCTTTGACGCTCGAGTGGTCTGGTTTGCGGTGTCCCCATTGCGTTCCTTTGCTGCGTGCTCCTCCAACGCTGATGCTAGTCCGACCAGTCGGATCATCTTTTTAGTTGATTTTGCATCTGACAGGGGTCAACGGACTACCGAGGTATTTGTTTTGGCAGCCGAACTCCAAACTCGGTTGGTTGGGGGGTAACTGTCGATGTTTAACATAAGACACCAGTTGATAAGGCAATATATGACCTGTGCACTTATAGGGCTTCGAGTGGTTGAAGTCTCGACGACCGATGGACAACTCGGTGGAACATTGCAAAAGGCACGAAGGAACACGGTGAGATTTTATACTGTTCAGGCCCTTGATATGAGGTAATACCCTAGTCAAACGTCAGTTTTGTGATGTATCGACCTTTGAGGATGTGTGTTGTTCTGATGAACTACCTGATGATTCTGCCTCATGGGGCGCCCCTGCCTCCCATTGTGCCCTTATATACTTGGGGATATAAGGGTACATTATGGGAAGTTTTTTGTAGGAGTCTAGCCGGATTACAGCCAAGGGAATCTCCTCTTAGAGATATAACTTTGGTACCTGACTAGGGCTGTATATTCCATTATCATACAAGGCAAAAGTCTGTCGGGTTCTATCATATCTCTAATTACATCAGGCTAGGGGCCATCCTCTATCGCGAGTGGCCCATATGCTTGTGATGAGGTAACTTCGCCAGGGCCATGGCTCTCCACAGTAGCCCCTGAGACCTTCTTAGTTGAGTCACAGCTGATGCCGAGTGCTCATCCTCCACGGTGAAGATTGCCCGAGTGCTTTGCTCCCGAGTAATCTTTTGTCTAAGTGCTTCTTCTTCTCGAGTCCTGCTTCATGTCAGCTGGCAGCGAGGCTGTGAGGGCTTCATGTAGATGTATGAAATAGTGTGCGCCGAATAGGCGCACCTATTAGGTGTAGCCCCCGACTTTTTGCTTAATTGTGAAGACAATTAAACATAAAGTCAAAGATCTTTAACCTTGTAGTCTTTCCCAAGTAGTATACTACTGGTATATGAGACTCTTCGGTATCATGTCAACCGGAAATAATTTATAGTCTTTGCCGAGTAGCATGCTACTCGTATATGAGACTCTTCAGCTTCATGTCAGCTGGAAAAGGTGTTTATAGTCTTTCCCGAGTGGCGTCCCACTCGGAAGTTAGACTCTTCAGCGTCATATCAGCTGGAAAGAACATTTATAGTCTCTCCCGAGTAGTGCACTACTCAGAAGTTAGACTCCTCAGCGTCATGTCGGCTGGAAAAGGATTTGCTCACGGTAACTGTTGGCCAAGCATGTAGGCCTAGTACTACTTTATGAAATTTCATCCATTATGTGGTCAGGTGTACTTGAGAGATACCTGCATCCCCAATCTTGTTGAAGACCAGCTTGTGACCCTTATAAGGATATATCTTCAATACCTGGTGGATAAGATAGATACCCAAACACATGTGTTCAGCAATTAGGCCTTCATGAAGCATATCTGTTTACCTTATCGGTTCCTGTTGGTAGCACCAGCACCGTGATTTTAACACAGCAAGCGAGCAGCCCACATTGAGCGTGCTACTGTAGGAACTCACATCTTGGTGGCCCAGTACTGACTGTGTAAGCCTAAGCCCATGAATCGGAAACGGCTCTATAAAAGGCGGGGAGAGAGAGAAAAGATTCCTTCATCTTCTCCAATCCAGCAATCGTTTCATCTTCCAATCTCCGCACCGAAATTTCGCCTCCCGCTCTGCTAGGGTTCACCATTGTTCGCTCTTCCCCATTAGAACTCGGGCGATTCCGCTCCTCCTCATCCATTCCAAGCCCCTAGTGACTCTTCCCCCAAATTTCCTCGCCCTTAACCATGCCGAGGGCTTCAGATTCCGTGGGGGCGTCAGATGAGGCGTGGCCGACTTTGGATTGCAGTCGGGCCAAGCTGGAGCACTTGGAGAAGTCACTACGGCTGCAAAGCCGCGATATCATCTGTTGGCGCACGACAGAGGGTGAATCAGTTCCAGAGCCCCGGGCTAATGAGACCGTCATTTTCACCTCCTTTTTTGACCGAGGTCTATTTCTTCCATCTTCTGACTTCCTCCGCCGTCTTCTTGCCTTCTATGGATTATAGTTGGTGAATCTGAATCCCAACTCAGTCTTACAAATTTCAATTTTTGTAACTCTCTGCGAGTGTTTCTTGGGTGTGGAACCCCACTTGAATCATTTTAGACATTTGTTCCACATCAAGCCCCAGCCCTCCAAGAACAAGGTTCAGGTGATTGGAGGAGTTGGCCTTCAGCTGAGAAGTGAAATGAAAAAGACATCTTTTTCACTGAGTTAGTCTATAGGAACTTAATAAAAATCATTCACCGCAGAAAGCTATACTCGGGCAAATATAACAAGGTCATTGCAAAACTTCATAACTTAAGCAAAACAGGCTCGTATATTATTGACAAAGCACATATAATACATGCAGCCCCCGACTCACTACTCGGTTGAAGCAAGTGGCGTAGTGAGTCAGAGAAAAAACTGTACACATCGAAAATAAAAAACTCAGGTATAGAAAGGACGTAGCTATTCTATATTCCATGAGTTGCTGATGAGGGCACCATCTTCGGTCTTCAGTCGGTAGGCATCTAGCCACGTGACCTCGGCTATAATGAATGGCCCTTCCCATATTGGGGATAGTTTATGCCTATCTTTGGTGGTTTGTATTTTTCTCAAGGCGAGATCCCCAACCAAAAAGGCGCGGCCACGCACATTGCGACTATGATAACGACGTAGGCCTTGGAGATACCTTGCCGACTGGATTATTGCGATATCCCTCGCTTCTTCCAACTGATCTAGCTCGACCAATCGGGTATTGTTGGAGATGTCTTCTGAGTAAGCCCGAACTCGCGGAGAGCCGAACTCTAACTCGGTTGGTAACACAACCTTAGCACCATAGACCAAAAAAAAAGGGGATTGCCCTATTGCCCGACTAACCGTGGTTCTTAGAGACTAGAGAATGGATGGGAGTTCTTGTACCCATCGGCCCGCGTATGGTTGTAGTCAGTCAAATATCCTGGCCTTGATACCTTGTAAGACCATGCCATTGGCACGCTCGACCTGCTCAATACTCCACGGGTGCGCCACAGATGCATAGTAGATCTTGATGCCAAATTCGTCACAGAAATCTTGAAAAATACTGCCCGTGAACTGAGTACTGTTGTCTGTGATGATGCGGTTAGGGACCCCGAGTCGGTATAATATACTCATGATGAAGTCCTTTGCTCGTGCTGCTCTTATGGTAGCAACGGGTTTTGCCTTAATCCACTTGGTGAATTTATCCACTATGATTGTGGGTGCCATGGGCCCCGGGTACCTCATGACAAGCATATGGGCCACTAAGATAGAGGATGGGTCTGGCCTTGTAATTAGGGATATAGCCACACTCGGCAGGCTTTGCCTTGTACGATAAGGAAAACACAGTCCTAGTTGGGTGCGTTATATCTCTAAGAGGAGATCCCTTGGCTGTAATCCGGTTGGGACTCCTACCTTGTAACCCGAACCCCCACCTTGTAACCCGATCGCCCAATATATAAGGGGAGGCAGGGTGCCCCCTGAGGGCAGGTTGAGTTGGTTCACCAGAATCACCACCGCAAATCCTCAAAGGAATAACACCACAACTGGACGTAGGGTATTACCTCACATCGAGGGCCTGAACCAGTATAAAATCTCTGCGTGTTTCTTTGCAATCCATCAAGTTTCCATCCGCCGAGTAGCCCCATATATTTATTGCCGGTGTAAAACATTGATAGTTGGCGCGCTAGGTAGAGGCTTTGGCGAGATCTACATCTACAAGCTCGATGGATCCAACAACAGGAGTCGACGGCAACAAATTCTCCCCTAGAGATATAATCTCATTCGGAAGCCTCGACTTCATCGCCGACCAGATCGGCAACCTCACCTTGGCCGACTCGGACTCAATCCGATCTGCCAGGGAACCGACTGACTCCGCGCCAGTCGGCCCACGCAACGTTGCGGCAACCCTCGTTGACTTGCTGCGGCAATCTTCATCTTGTCCGGGTCTCGGGACAACCCTTTCCTTCAGTGTTCGACTCGGACTCGGCCCTGAGCCAGCCAAGATCGAGCTAAGAAGGGAAGAGATCGTCAATCTCCCATACAGACTCAGCAACCACGGATATCTTTAGACAACATCCGACGCGGCAAACCCGATCCTCTGGAGTTCGACTCGGATACGGCCCAGAGCTGCTCGGGATAGGATCTAGGGAGGTCGGAGTTATAATCACCCCCATCAACTATTCCGACTACGACTCTCAGTCGGATTACGACTTTCAGTCAGATTCCGACTCTAAGTCGGACAGCAGTTTGGCAAGCTTCTCTCTGCCACGAGAAATCTTCATGGCATCCAAAGGCTCTACTCCTACCTAGGAATCACGCCAACTACGCGAGCAACAAGAGGAGGAGGCCCGCTGGCTGCAACAACAAGAGGAGGCCGAGCCCGAGGCCCGCAATGACGAGCTACGCAGGGCTGGGCAGGAACAAATCCTCCAAACTCGACTCGGCGACCACAACGTCTTCGTTACTCCTCAACAGAACATCGTGGCCGCTGCAACTCTATTGGATACACTCCAGTTCGGGCCTAATCACCAGGCCACCCCGACGATTGCAAGGATAAAAGCCATGCTTACCGCTGCTGCATGTCAGCAGCACCAACAGTCGGGTGATACCCTCACATCCGACTAACCGGTTGGGGCATCCCCGAAACGGAGTCTTGTTCACCTCAAAGCGACGCCGAGCGGCTCCGGTCCAGTCGGCAGCACACGGAGTCACGCCAAACATCACTCGGCAACCTCCAACAGCAACTGGGGCTCTGAGGCACCATTTGTGGCGTGACCTTACAGACACAACGCTTAGCACAACGAATGAGAGGAGACAAGCAACGCCAACTGGAAGACGAGAACGAGCGCTTCGGCTCCACATGAGAAGTTTCCCTGCGTATTCGAGTCGGAGCCCTCATGAGATGAAGGCATACCAGCCTTCACCCAAAAGCTACAATAGGTCAACTGGTCGTTAGGTTTCAAGCCTACAGGAATCAAAAATACGATGCAAGACCAACCCCGAGTCCTGGCTCACAGTTTACACTCTGGCGATCCGAGCAGCTGGAGGAAATCACAAAGTCATGGCTAACTACCTCCCAGTCGCTCTAGTCGACTCAACGAGGACATGGCTAACAGGACTTCCCAGGCAATCCATCGGCTCCTGGGGAGAACTCCGGGAACGCTTCATTGCCAACTTCCAGGGAACATACGAGAGGCCATCTTCTGAGTACGACTTATATCAGTTGCATCAAAGGAAGAACGAGTCTCTTTGTGACTTCATCAAGAGGTTCTCTGAAAAGAAGAATTCAATCCCGAAGATCAAGGATGAGGCCCGTCATCACAACCGCGCCTTTCGAAAAGGAGTCAAAGACACCTTGTTTCATCGCCAAATTCACTCGGAAGCCTCCCAACTCTGTCAAGGCCTTATTCGACATGGCGAACAAGTACGTCGACCAGCCGATGCTGTTGATCAAGCCCTAGATGACAAGAATGCACCCTGACACGAAGAAGGCGAGGCACCGACGACGCGGTCGCCAACTAAAGCCGGGAATCGCAAACACACAAGTCAGACACTCATTGCGGCAGTCGGTCACAACCGTCTTCGACTTCCCAACAACTAGAAGATTTTTCAGATCAACAAGTTGACAATACTCAGGGGCTCAAAAAGCCCGAACGCAAGTGATGGCGTCCCACTCCAAATACCGAACAACTAGTCGCTTTCTGATAAATCTTTCCTCACTTTGGCCCTCGGCCAATGCCACAGCGTTTACACCTAATAGGTGTGTACAAGCTGTACTTTTTTCTATTTTTCTCATTAAATGATTGCAAAAGTATTCGAGTAGCATAAATCGCTGTATCCATGAACTTTGCTCCATGAAAGGCAAACTCAAGTCACCCAAAACGCGTGTCTGGAAAAGAGCCATGAGCCAACTCCCAACGCTAGGGGGCTATGATTAGTCAGGCAGAGTGCTTAAACGTAAGGGGTCAACTACTTGGAGAAATTAATATCAGTAAGAGGAAGAACACGTATTTACATATATTGTAAAATACATTTTTTCGGTGATTGTTTTCATCATCAGATGCTACTCATCCGGTATCTTTATAGCGCAGGGCTAGCTCCGGATACGTGTGACAGGAACTCAGGGCTGCGAGCCTATCTCCTACGCTTGGGGGCTGGATAAGTCTACCAAGAATCACTCAGAATGCTCCATGAGGGCTACTGACCGAGTACTTGCGCCAATCGGGACATCATCTTCCCTGGCTACGCTCCATGTGAGCTTACAACCGACCTTCGGCACTAGTTGGGGGTCATATACTACTCGACTGGGTGAGGTATGCCCCATGAGGGTCGCCAGCCGAATCCTACGCTAATGCTAGGATCGGGTACCTTATTTGGTCACAACTCTGTCAGGTTAGGTACGCCCCATGAGGGTCGCCAGCCGAATCCTATGCTAATGCAAGGTTCGGGTAACTAGCTTGGCTATAACTCTGTTGGATAGGGTATGCCCCATGAGGGTCGCCAACTGAATCCTATGCTAATGCAAGGTTCGGATACCCTGCTTAGCTTTCGTGAAGTCAGAGAAGACCTATGTCGTCAAAGTGCATCCGGAGTTCTCATGCATTGCGTCACACCTGAGGAGGGCAAGCAGATTCTGCAATATACCTACTTAGGCATCTGTGGCAACCAAGCCGCATCTAAAGCATAAGTCGGAAAGGCTTGCAGAGGATTCTTCTGGCCGATTGCAATTACCAATGCTAGAGTACTCGTCCTGACATGCGATGGATGCTACTTCTATAGAGCTATGCTGGGTAGGTCGGCTCAAGCCGGCTTATTTGGTAGCAGCCACCAAGATATGAGTTCCTACAGTAGCATGCTCAATGTGGGCCGCCCGTAGGCTGAGTTGAAATTATAGCACTGGTGCTACCAACAAGAGCCGATGAGGTAAACAGATATGCTTCATGAGAGCCTTATTGCTAAACATATATGTTTGGGTATCTGTTTTATCCACTAGGTCTCGAGGATATATCCTTACAAGGATCACAAGCTGGTCTTCATTAAAATTGGGGATGCAGGTATCTTTCTCCGGTACACCTAACCACGCCGTGGATTTATTTTCATAAAGTGGTACTCGGCCTACATGCGTGGCCATCAGTTGCCATGAGCAACATTTATTCCCGCTGACATGATGCGGAGGAGTCTAACTTTCAAGTAGTGCACTACTCGGGAGAGACTATAAATTTCTCATTCCCGCTGACATGACACGGAGGAGTCTAACTTCTGGGTGGGATGCCACTCAGGAAAGACTATAAACCCCTCTTTCCAGCTGACATGACGCTGAAGAGTCCATATACGAGTAGCATCCTACTCGGCAAGACTATAGAATACCCATTCCGACTGACATGAAGTCGAAGAGTCCTAACATATGAGTAGTTCCCTGCTCGGCAAGACTATAATCATATTCCGGTTGACATAAACGAAGAGTCTCATATACCAGTAGTATCTACTCGGGAAGACTTCTAGGTTTAAGATCTTTGACTTTTATGTTTAATTGTCTTCACAATTAAGCACAAAGTCGGGGGCTACACCTAATAGGTGCACCTATTCGGCGCATACTATTCATATATCTACATGAACCCTTCATAGCCTCGCTGCCAGCTGACATGAAGCAGGACTCGGGAAGAAGACTCACTCGGACAAAGAGTACTCGGGAGCAATGCACTCGGGAAGACTTCACCGTGGAGGATGAGCACTCGGCATCAGCTGTGACTCAACTATGAAGGTCTCAGGGGCTACTGTGGATGCCATAGGCCCCGGGTACCTGATAACAAGCATATGGGCACTCAGATAGAGGATGGGCCTAGCCTTGTAATTAGGGATATAGCCACACTCAGTAGGCTTTGCCTTGTACGATAAGGAAAACACAGTCCTAGTTGGGTGCGTTATATCTCTAAGAGGAGATCCCTTGGCTGTAATCCGGTTGGGACTCTTACCTTGTAACCCGATCCCCCAATATATAAGGGGAGGCAGGGCGCCCCCTGAGGGCAGGTTGAGTTGGTTCACCAGAATCACCACCGCAAATCCTCAAAGGAATAACACCACAACTGGACGTAGGGTATTACCTCACATCGAGGGCCTGAACCAGTATAAAATCTCTGCGTGTTCCTTTGCAATCCATCAAGTTTCCATCCGCCAAGTAGCCCCATATATTTATTGCCGGTGTAAAACATCGACAGTGATGAACAAGTGTGTGAACCCTCCTGGCGCTTTCTTGAAAGGCCCGACCATGTCAAGCCCCCATACTGCAAAGGGCCAAGAGATTGGGATTGTTTGGAGTTCTTGAGCTAGGAGATTTGTTTGTCATGCATAGAACTGGCAACCCTCGCATGTGCGAACTATGTCTTTTGCATTTGTTACTGCTGTTGGCCAGAAAAATCCCAGCCGGTAAGCCTTTCTGACTAACGTCCTAGATGTGGCATGTTTGCCACATATGCCCGAGTGGATCGATTGCAGAATTTGCTTGCCCTCCTCGGTGGTGCGTAGCACATGACACCAGATGCACTTCTTCAGTACAGGTCTTCTCCGATGACTAGGAAACTCTTGCTTCGACGTTTGATCTGTTCAACTTGACTGTGATCTTTGGGAGTTCATTGTCCAGGAGGAATTTGAGAAAGGAGTCCATCAATCTTGACATATGTTCAGTACTTCATCTATTGCCGGGGTAGGTTCGCCTCCCGACTGCTCTGGTACTGGTTTCTTCTTGACTGACGGCTCCATGAGTTGCTCAATAAAGATCCCTGTCAGGACCGCTTCTCACTTGGATCCTATGTTTGCCAATTCATCTGCAGAGTCATTGTATTGTCGTAGGACATGCGTTATTTCCAGCCCGTCGAACTTGTTTTCCAGCTTCTGGACCTCCTGACAGTATGCCGCCATGGTGTCGTCGAGACATGTCTAGTCTTTCATGACTTGGTTCACCACGAGTTGAGAGTCTCCTCGCACAACCAGTCGGCAGATGCCGAGTGATATGGCGATGCGGAGCCCGGTGGAGTGAGTGCCTCATACTCGGCGATGTTGTGGGAAGCCAGGAAGTGTATCTGGAGAACGTACTTGAGTTTGTCGCCGATGGGGGATGTCAGTACGACACCAGCCCCGGCGCCGCCGATCCGTAGAGAACCGTCGAAGTACATTGTCCAATACTCTAGCTTCACTGTTGATGTAGGCATTTGAACTTCTGTCCACTCGGCCACGAAGTCAGCTAGAGCTTGTGAGTGGATTGCTGTCCATGGCTGAAAGGTGATGTCGAACGCCATCAACTCGAGCGCCCATTTAGCGATTTGGCTAGTTGCCTCGCAATTATGCAGGACGTCCCCGAGAGGATACGATGTGACCACCGTGACTTGATGCGCTTGAAAATAGTGCACCAACTTCCGGACAGTGATGAGTAGGCCGTATAGCAGCTTCTGGACCTGCGGATATCTCATCTTTGAGTCGGCTAGGACCTCGCTGACAAAGTAGACTGGCCGTTGTATCTTCTGTATGTGACCCGGTTCGGATTGCTCAACCACCAATACCATGCTGACTACCTGAGTGGTTGCCACCAGATATAGCATTAATGGCTCTTGGGGCATAGGTGACGCCAACACGGGTGGTGATGTAAGAAATGTCTTGAAATCTTTGAAGGCTTCCTGGGCTTCAGGAGTCCATTGTAAATTGTCTGCTTTCTTCAACAGCTTGAAACTTTTGGGGGATGGTTTGCGCCGTGTTCAATGGCTCTTGTCATGGAACATGGCAACCCCCCGACACCAGAAGGACGTCGACTGACAAGGCCTGCTGGCGGCACTCACGCACTGCGAACGGGGTTGCCGTTTTCGGTGAGAAGCAGTGTGATGTCACGATTTCAAACAACTCCCGGCCTTTCTCTATGGTGAACCATCAGGTCGCTGTAACTTTAGAGTCACGGGCCAGTTCCTTGTGCGAGTCTAAGGCAGTAGAATATAGCGGGCTGGCCTCTCTACTCCACTTTTCAAGTAATTGATCGGTCTCTCGGGATCTGCTGCGGACTAGCAATGCTAATGGCCTCGAGTTGATGCGTTCGCTTTGAAACTTTACTGACTTCGGCGAGTGGACGGGCCAACAGTGAAGCCTAGAGTATTGACAATGTACTTCGCGGTCTCTCGGATAGCAATCCCTCGGCGACAAACTCAAGACGTTCTCCAATACACTTCATGGGCGAGTAGAGGAAGTCATCACGGGCTCGCACGATAACAGTTGCCTAGTCGATAACACTTACGAGACCGGTCATAGCAGAAAACTCTCACATGTTGCAGCCTGTCAGCTTCTGGACGTCCTTCTGTGTTAGTACGGGGGTGCATGTTCATAATGCATTGACTTTCTTCCGGGTTGGCTCGATGCCACGATGCGAGACGATGAAAGCCGAGTAAACTTGCCGGATGGACACCGAAGGCGCACTTTCCGGATTCAACTTCATCTTGAATCTCAAAAGATTTGGAAGTTTCTTCTCAAAGGTCAGCGATGAGGACTTTTTTGCGACTTGGTCTTGATCACCACGTCGTCGAGTTGTAGGCTTCCATGTTGCGCCGATCTGAGTGTGTGCACTGCTGGATTGCTCGTTGGGTTACGTTCTCCATCATTCTTCAAACCAAATGGGCATAGTGATGTAGCAGAGGTGCCAAACGGTGTGATGAAAGACGTCTTTAAGCAGGTCCTCCTCTTTCAAGCTGATTTGGTGGTTTTATATCCCGAGAATATATAGACAGTCGAGAAAGCTGAGTAGTTCGCACCCCGCGGTTGAATCCACCACTTGATCTTATGCTTGGTAGCCAAATGGGATCCTTGGGGCACACCCTTGTTGAGATCGGTCTGGTCGATGCACATGCGCCATTTACCTTTTTTCTTTCAGACCAGAACTGGGTTTGCCAACCAATCCGGTGATACTAGACCTCTTTGATGAACCGGCTGCGAGGAGCTTGGTTATTCTCCTCTTGGATTGTATCTTCCGGTCTTGTGTGAAGTGCCCGTAGCCATTGCCTGACTGGCTTGGCGTCTGTCTTGATATTGAGGGCATGCTCGATCATCTCCCTTGGTACGCCTGGCATGTCGGACGGTTTCCATGCGAAGATATCCTTGTTTTGGCTATTGAAGGAAGGTCGCGAGCGTGTTCTATCCTGATTTGGGGTTGAGTCTAATTTCCCGACGTATAGAGCAATCTTGGTGGGGTCGGAAGGTCCAGGGGGATCTTCTTTCATGTCAGAGTCCGCTGAAAATTGCCCAAACTTTGCTGCTTTTTTGTGCGCGAAAACTTGATCTTCCTCGACTTCAGTTGTGACGGCTTGCCGAATGCTGTTGCGTCCAACTGCCGCCTCTTGTGATTGACCCAACTCACAGCTCTCCTTGTCGCAGGTGAAGGCTTGCTTGACGTCATTGCGGAGAGAGAGAACTCCGGCTGGCCCGGGCATCTTGAGCACCATGTAGGTATAGTGTGGTATCGCCATGAATTTGGCGAGTGCCGGTCGTCCAAGTATCGCGTGGTACACGGTTTCGATGTCAGCGACCTCGAAGTAGATGTTTTCTATGTGGAAGTTATCCCGCGTACCGAAGGTGACCGGCAAGGTTATCTGCCCGAGGGGTGTTGAAGACAGGCCGGGAATTATCCCGTGGAAGGGCGTCGTACTTGGCCACAGTTCTGAACGAGGAATTTTTATCTCATCCAGTGTCTTGGCAAAGAGGATATTGAGCGCGCTGCCTCCATCTATGAGGGCCTTCTTTAGCTTGATGTTTTTGACGACCAGGTCCAGGATGAGTGGGTAGCATCCCGGGTGTGAGACCCAATCTAGATGATCTGCGCGGGTGAACGTGATGGACATCTCTGACCAACGCAAATACTAGGGGGCGTCTGCTGTAGAAACCACATTGACGTCGCGTGTTGTTAGCTTCTGCTTCCGCTTGGACTCATACATAGACGGCCCTCCGAAGATATGGTTGAGCTCGGCTTGGGGATCCTGAAATTCATCGGTTGGGCCTGAGTCTGGCTTGTCTTTGTCCTTGTCGGCGCTAGATGATGAAGCCTGCTCAGAAGCAAACTTCTTGAGCATGAAGCAGTCTTTGGCCGCGAGCTTGCCCTTGGGGTGGAAGGGGCAAGGCCCATTCATGACTTTCTGGTAGTCGTCGTTCCATGGGGGCCGTGACCGAGTTTGCTCCATGTTGGCCACCTCATTGTCCGACTTTCGCTTGCGGTTGCCGGACTTGTTCTATGATGGCTCGTTGTCGGCTTTCACCTTCTGGTCCTTCTGCTGGGGCTCTTTCTTCTCGTAGAGGGCCTCTGTGGCCACTTCGGCCGAGTCGGCGTATTTGTTTGCCATATCGAAGAGAGCCCGAACAAAAGCTGGTGGCTTACGAGTGAACTTTGCGATGAACGGGGCGTCCTTGACTCCCTTGCGGAAGGCGGTGATGACGATCTCATCCTTGATCATAGGGATGGAATTGCGCTTCTCGGAGAACCTCTTGATGATCTCACGGAGGGACTCATTCTTCATCTGGTGCAGCTAATAGAGATCGTGGTCGGAAGACGGCCGCTCGTAAGTCCCTTGGAAATTGGCTATAAAGCGCTCCCGGAGTTCGCCCCAGGAGCCGATTGATCGTCTTGGGATCCCTGTTAGCCATGTCCTCGCTGAGTCGGCCAGGGCGACCGAGAGGTAGCTAGCCACAGCTTTGTGGTCACCTCTGGCAGCTCGGATTGCCAGGGTATATTCAGTAAGCCAAGACTCGGGGTTAGTCTTGCCGTCGTATTTCTCGATTCCTGTAGGCTTGAAGCCTGACGGCCAGTCGACGTCTTGCAGCTCTTGGGTGAAGACTGGTACACCTTCATCTTCGTGAGGGCTCCAGCTCTAGCCATGGTGGTTAAACCACTCGTGGTGGAGACCGAAACGCTCGTGTTCGTCCTCTAGTTGGCGTTGCTCGTCGTCTTCGTGTTGATGGCGCCGAGCATTAATCTCTTGGTGGAGATCACATTGTAGTCGGACTCGGAGGTCTTGGTTGAAACGGCGATCATTCTGAGGGCGCCACCGATTGTTATTGGTGTTGCCGAGTGATGTCCGCTGTGACTCCGCGTACAGCTGACTTGAGCCAACCGCCTGGCATCGTGCTGATGCAGACGAGCCTGTCGTCAGAGAACCCGACCGGTTGGTCGGTACAAGTGTGTCACCCGACTGCTGGTGCTGCTGACAGGCAGCAGCTGTAATCATCGCCTTGATCTTAGCGATAGTCGAGGTGGCCTAGTGATCAGGCCCAAGCTGGAGTGTGTCCAGCAGGGTTGCAGTGGCCACGACGTTCTGCTGTGGCATGATGAAAACATCGTGGCCGCCGACTTTGGTCTAGAGGATCTATTGCTAAGCGGTTCGCCCAGCCCTGCGTAGCTCGTCGTTGCGAGCCTCTCGATCAGCCTCTTCCTATTGCCGTAGTCGACGTGCCTCCTCTTGTTGCTCCTCTTGTAGTCGGCGCACCTCCAGGGGAGGGGTTGAACCCATGAAAATCTCTCGGGGCAGAAGGAAACTCGCCAGGCTGGTGTCCGAACTGGTGTTCGAACCGTTATCCGACTTGGAGTCGGAATCTGAGTAGTTGATTGGAGTAAGAACGACTCTGACCTCCCTAGCTCCAATCTAGAACGGCTCTGGGCCATGTCCAAACTGAAGCATAGGAGATCGGGTCTACCGCGTGGGATGTAAATTCGCGGCGTTGCCGAGTCTGCACGGGAAGTTGAAGATCTCTCCCCTTCCTAGCCCAACCCGGGCTGGCTCAAGGCCAAGCGTGAGTCAGACAACGAAGGAGAGAGTTGTCCCGAGACTTGGACAGGTGGTTGATCACCGCAGTAGATCGATGAAGGTGGCTGCAGCGTCTTGTGGGCCGACTGGCGCAGAGTCGGCTGGTTCCTCAGCCGGTTGGATTGGATCTACGTCAGGCAAGGTGAGATTGCCAAACATGTCGGCGACGAAGTCAAGGCTTCCGAATGAGATTGTATCTCCGGGGGAGAATTTGCCGCCGTCGACTCCGGTTGCTGGATCCATCCAGCTTGTAGATGTAGATTTCACCAAATCCCCTACCTGGCGCACCAACTGTCAATGTTTTACACCAGCAATATGATTATAGGACTACTCGGCGGATGGAAACTTGGTGGATTGCAAAGGAATACGGTGAGATTTTATACTGATTCAGGCCCTCGATATGAGGTAATACCCTACGTCCAGTTGTGATGTATTCCTTTGAGGATGTGTGTTGTTCTGATGAACTCCTGATGATTCCGCCCTCATGGGGTGCCCTACCTCCCCTTATATACTGGGGGACAGGGGTACAAGGTAGGAGTCCTAGCCGGATTACAGCCAAGGGATCTCCTCTTAGAGATATAACCTACCGACTAGGAATGTATATTCCTTATCGAACAAGGCAAAGTCTGCCGGGTTCTATCATATCTCTAATTACAAGGCTAGGCCCATCCTCTATCCGAGTGGCCCATATGCTTGTGATGAGGTACCCAGGGCCCATGGTCTCCATAGTAACATAGCCGCAGCACCATAGACTTGGAAGAAAGAGGATTGCCCTGTTGCCTGACTAACCGTGGTTCTTAAAGACCGGAGAACAGATGGAAGCTCTTGCACCCATCACCCTACATATGGTTGTAGTATGCCGAACACCCTAGTTTTGATACCTTGTAAGACCATGCCATTAGCACGCTCAACCTGCCCATTGCTTCGTGGGTGTGCCACAGAAATCTTGGAAAACACTGCCAGTGAACTGAGTGCCGTTGTCCGTTATAATGTGGTTGGGAACTCCAAATCGGTATAAAATACTCACAAAGTCTTTTCCCCTTGCCGCTGTTATGGTAGCAATAGGTTTTGCCTTGATACACTTTATGAATTTGTCCACTGGGACGAACAAGTGTGTGAACCCTCTTGGCGCTTTTTTGAATGGCACGACCATGTTGAGCCCCCAAACTGCAAAGGGCCAAGAGATTGGAATTGTTTGTAGTTCCTGAGCTGGAAGATGTGTTTGCCGGGCAAAGAACAAGCACCCCTCGTATGTCCAAACTATGTCTTTAGCGTCTGTAACCTTAGTCGGCCAGAAGAAACATTGTTGGTAAGCCTTTCCGACTAATGTCCTTGATGCAGCGTGATTGCCACAGATACTTGAGTGGATGGATTGCAGTATCTGCTTGCCCTCCTCAGGTGTGACGCAACGCATGAGGACTCCGGATGTGCTTCTTCGCTATAGGTCTTCGCCAACTACGAGGAAACTTTTGCTTTGACATTGGATCCGCTTGGCTTCGTTTCGATCTTCTGGGAGCTCGTCTTCCAGGAGGAACTTGATGATTGGAGTCCACCAATTGTGAGAGATGATTAGTACTTCATTTGTTGCCGGGGTAGGTTCAGCCCCCGACTATTCGAGTACTGGTTTTTCTTGACTGACGGCTCCAATAGTTGCTCGACAAAGATTCCAGTCAGGAACACTTCTCGTTTGGATCCCATGTTGGCTAACTCAACTGTAGCTTCGTTATATTGGAGCAGCACATGTGTGATCTCTAGCCCATCGAACTTGTTTTGTAGCTTTCGTACTTCCTGGCAATATGCCACCATGTTGTCATCCAGACACGTCCAATCTTTCATGACCTAGTTAACTACAAGTTGAGAATCCCCGCATACTACCAATTGGCGGATGCCGAGTGATATGGCGATGCGGAGCCCGTGGATGAGTGCTTCGTACTCGGCGACGTTGTGGGATGTTGGAAAGTGAATCTAGAGGATGTACATCAATTTTTCTCTGATGGGTGACGTCAGGACGGCGCCAACCCTTGCTCCGCCAATCCGTAAAGAATCATCGAAATACATCATCCAGTATTCAAGCTTGTCCGTTGGTATAGCCGTCTGAACCTCCGTCCACTCGGCTATGAAGTCGGCCAGTGCCTGTGACTTGATTGTTGTCCGAAGTTTAAAGACAATGTCAAATGCCATTAACTCGAGCGCCTATTTAGTGATTCCGCAAGTGGCCTCGCGGTTGTGTAGGACGTCCCTGAGTGGATACGATGTGACGATTGTGATTTGATGCGACTAGAAATAGTGCACCAACTTTCGGATAGTTATGAGTAAACCATAGAGGAGCTTCTGAACTTGGGGATATCTTATCTTGGAGTCAGCTAGGACTGTGCTGACGAAGTAAACTGGCCTCTGCACTCGTTGTATATGCCTAGGCTCTGCCTGCTCTACAACCAACACCGTACTGACTACCTGAGTAGTTGCCACCAGATATAACTTAAGTGGTTCCTGGGGCATAGGTGATGCTAATACCGGTGGTGATGTGAGAAACTTCTAGAAGTCTTCAAAAGCTTGTTGGGCTTTAGGTGTCCATTGAAAGTTGTCGGCTTTCTTGAGTAATTTGAAAAAGGGCATGCCCCGTTCTCCGAGTCGTGAAACAAATCGGCTGAGTGCTGCCATGCAGCCAGTCAGCTTCTGCACGTCCTTCTGGCTAGTCAAGGGTGCCATGTTCATGATAGCGTTGACTTTCTCTGGATTAGCCTCGATGCCTTGGTGTGATATGATGAAGCCAAGTAATTTTCCCGAAGGTACTCTGAAGACGCACTTTTCCAGGTTCAACTTCATCTTGAATCTCCGAATGCTTTGGAAAGTTTTCTCTAAGTCTACGATAAGGTCTTCCTTGACTTTGGTCTTGATTACCACATCATCGACATACGCCTCCACATTGCACCTGAGTTGAGTGTGAAGACACTACTGGATAGCACATTGATATGTTGCACCAGCGTTTTTCAACCCGAACGGCATAGTGACATAGCAGTATGCTCTAAATGGTGTGATGAAAGAAGTCTTTAGGCAGCCCTCCTGCTTCAGACTGATTTGATGATATTCCAAGTAATAGTAGAGAAAACTGAGTAACTCACACCTAGCAGTGGAGTCGACCACCTAATCAATCCTGGGTACACCAAATGGGTCCTTGGGGCACGCCTTGCTTAAGTTGGTATAATCGACGCACATGTGTCATTTACCGTTTTTCTTCTAGACCAAGACTGGGTTTGCCAGCCAATTCGGGTGATAGACCACTTTGATGAACCCAGCTACAAGGAGTTTGGTAATCTTCTCCCGAATAGCATCTTTGCGGTCTTGTGTGAAGCGCCGCAGCCGTTGTTTGACTAGTTTGGCATCCGGCTTCACGTTAAGGGAATGCTCGATCACCTCCCTTGGTACACCAGGCATGTCGGAAGGTTTCCAAGCAAAAATATCCCTGTTCGCCTGGAGGAAGGTGACGAGCGCGTCTTCCTATTTTGGGTCGAGTCAGGTCCCGACAAGCGCAGTCTTGGAGGGGTTGGAAGGAACCAGGGGGATCTTCTTTGCTTCTGAATCTGCTGAAATTCCTGACTTGGCTGCTCTTTTTGCTGGAACTTGATCGTCCTTGTTTGCAGTTGTCGCAGCTAATCGGATATTGTTCTGCCCGACTGCCGCTTCTTGAGATTGGGCCAGCTCGAGTGGAGTGGAAGAGAGGCCGGGGATTAACTCGTGGAAGGGCGTTGTACTCAGCCACAGCTTGGATCGAGGAATCTTCATCTCGTCAAACGTCTTGGCGAACAATATGTTGAGAGCACTTCCTCCGTCGATGAGAACTTTCTTCAGCTTGATACTTCTGATGACCAGATCCAGGACGAGTGGATAACGCATTGGGTGCGTGACTCGATCGGGGTGATCCACGCGGTCAAATGTGATTGCCGTCTCTGACCATCGCAGATATTGGGGGGCATCTGCTGAGATCGAGTTGACTTCTCTGGCTGTTAGCTTCTGTTTTCTCTTGGACTCATAGGCAGATGGCCCTCTGAAGATGTTTGTGTCAATGTTTTACACCAGCAATGAGAATATAGGGCTACTCGTCGGATCAAAACTCGGGGGACTGTAAAGGAACACAAGAGATTTATACTGGTTTAGGCCTTTGATGTGAGGTAATACCCTACGTCCAGTTATGGTGTATTCCTTTGAGGAAGTATGGTTGTGATCTTGGTGATTCTAATGAACCTCCGTGACTCTCTTGCCCTCAGGGGGCGCCATGTCTCCCCTTATATACTGGGGGACAGGGTCACAAAGTAGGAGTCCCAGTCGGACTATGACTAAGGGATCTCCCTCTAGAGATATAACGTGCCCGACTTGGACTGTATCTTCCTTATCGTACAAGATTAAGTCTGTCGAGTTCTATCATATCTCTAATTACAAGGCTAGGCCCATCCTCTGTCCGAGTTGCCCAATAGCTTGTCATGAGGTACCCCGGGCCCATGGCACCGACAGCAGCCCCTGAGACCTTCATAGTTGAGTCACAGCTGACGCCGAGTGCTCATCCTCCACGGTGAAGATTTCCTGAGTGCATTGCTCCCGAGTACTCTTTGTCCGAGTGCTTCTTCTTCCCGAGTCCTGCTTCATGTCAGCTGGCAATAAGGCTATGAAGGGCTCCATGTAGAAATTTGAATAGTGTGTGCCGAATAGGCACACCTATTAGGTGTAGCCCCCAACTTTTTGCTTAATTGTGAAACAATTAAACATAAAGTCAAAAATCTTTAACCTTATAGTCTTTCCCGAGTAGTGCACTACTGGTATATGAGACTCTTCAGCATCATGTCAACCGGAAATATTTTATAGTCTTTCCCGAGTAGTATGTCACTCAGAAATTAGACTCTTCAGCTTCATGTCAGCTAGAAGAATTGTTTATAGTCTTTCCCAAGTAGTATATCACTCGGAAGTTAGACTCTTCAGCGTTATGTCAGCTGAAAAAATGTTTGCTCATGGCAATTGTTGGCTAAGCATGTGAGCCGAGTACCACTTCATGGATTTTAACCCAATATGTGGTTAGGTGTACTTGAGAGATACCTGCATCCCTAATTTTAATGGAGACCAGCTTGTGACCCTTATAAGGATATATCCTTAATACCTAGTAAATAATGCAGATACCCGAGTGTATACAGCCGGCTCTAGGCTTAGCATGAAGCATATCTGATTATTTAATCGGTTTTTGTGAGTAGCACCAGCACTATGATTTTAACACAACCAGTGAGCGGCCTAGATTGAGCGTGCTACTATAGAAACTCATATCTTGTGGCCTGCTACCAAATAAGCTGGCCTAAACCGACCTACCCAGCGTAGCCCTATAAAAGTAGCATCCCTCGCATGTCAGGATGAGTACTCCAGCATCGGTAACCTCGGTTAGCCAGAAGAATCCTTGTCCACAAGCCTTTCCGACTTACGTTCTGGATACAGTATGGTCGCCACAGATGTCCGAGTAGGTATATTGCAGGATCTGCTTGCCCTCCTCAGGTGTGACGCAGTGCATGAGAACTCCGGATACACTTTGACGATATAGGTCTTCTCTGAATATGATAAGGGTTTTGCTCTATCACTTGATTTACTCGACTTCGTTGTAATTGAAGGATTGGGGTCTTCCAGTCTTGAATAATAATGAGCACCTCTGTAGATTCCGAGTTTGATGCTGCTCCCGACTAAAAGCTCCAGTAGTGGCTTGCTGCCATGTTTTTACTAGATAGGTACCCGAACGCTGCGCTAGCGCAGGATTCGGCTGGCAACCCTCTTGGGGCATACCTAACTTGACAAAATTGTTGCCGAATAAGGTACCCCCGAACCTCGCATTAGCATAGAATTTGGCTGGCGACCCTCATGGGGCGTACCCTATCCAACAGAGTGGTGCCCGAGCTCCGACTGGTGCCAGAGGTCGGTTATTAAGTGAATAAAGTAACCGAACCTCGCTTTAGCGTAGAATTCGGCTGGCGACCCTCATGGGGCGTACTTTACCTCACCTAGCCAAGTGGTACCCAAGCCCCGACTGGCGCCGGGGGTCGGTTATTAGCCCACATATGGAGCGTAGCCAAGGAAGATGACGTTCTCACTAGCGCAAATGCTCAGTCAGTGGCCTTCAGTGACTCCAAGTGTATCTTGGCTGACTGGTCCAGCCCCCGAGTGTAGGAGATACGTAGCACTGAGTTCCTATCACGCGTATCCGGAACTGGTTCTGCATTATAAACATATCGGATGAGTAGCATCTAATGATGAAAACAATCACCCAAATAATATTTATGTATTTTACAATATATGAAAATACGTGTTTTTCCTCTTATTGATATTAATTTCCCCGAGTAGTTGACCCCTTATGTTTAAGCACTCTGCCCGACTAGTCATAGCCCCCTAGCGTCGGGAGTTGGCTCATGGCTCTTTCCTAGACATGCGTTTTGGGTGACTTGAGTTCGTCTTTCATCGAGCAAAGTTTCACAGATCAGAATTTATGCTACTCGAGTATTTTTATAATCATTTACGAGCAAAAACAGAAAAAAGTGTAGCTTGTACACCTATTAGGTGTAAGCAGCTGCGGCATTGGCGAGGCCAAGTGAGGAAATATTTATCAGAAAGCGACTTAACTGTTCGGTATTTGGGAGTGGGGATGCCATCCTTGCATTTGAGCTTGTGAGCCCCTGAACATGTCACTTGTTGTTCTGATAATATCCAACTGTTGAAGGTCGAAGACGGTTGTGACCGACTGCTACAATGAAGTCGTCTGACTTGCGTTTGCAGTTCCCAGCTTTAGTCGGGATCGCATCATCGGTGTCCTTCTGCTCCTTCTGTTAGGGGGCCTTTTCATCATCGATGGCCTCAGCAACAGCGTAGGCCGAGTCAGCGTACTTGTTTGCCATGTTGAATAGAGTTTTGACAGAGTTGGGAGGCTTCCAAGTGAATTTGGCGATGAACGAGGTGTCTTTGACTCCTTTTCGAAAGGCGGCGATGATGACCTCATCCTTGATCTTCAGGATTGAGTTCTTCTTCTCAGAAAACCTCTTGATGAAGTCACGAAGAGACTCGTTCTTCCTTTGATGCAACTGATATAGGTCGTGCTGGGAAGATGGCCTCTCGTATGTTCCCTAGAAGTTGGCGATGAAGCGTTCCCGGAGTTCTCCCCATGAGCCGATTGATTGCTTGGGAAGTCCTATTAACCATGTCCTCGCCGAGTCGGCTAGAGCGACTGGGAGGTAGTTAGCCATGGCTTTATGATCTCCTCCGGCTGCTTGGATCGCCAGAGTGTAGACTGCGAACCAGGATTCGGGGTCGGTCTTCCCGTCGTATTTTTTAATTCCAGTCGGCTTGAAACCTGATGACCAGTCGACTTGTTGCAGTTCATGGGTGAAGGTCGGTACACCTTCATCTTCATGAGGACTTTGACTCCACCTACGATGGCGAAACCGCTCGTGGTGGAGACCGAAGTGCTCGTTCTCGTCTTCCAGTTGGCGTTGCTGGTCTTCCTCTCGTTCGCGGCGCTGAGCGTTGATGTCCTGCCGAAGATCATGTCGTAGTCGGCCGCGGAGATCCCGGTTGTCCCGATAGTCATCTTGATGTCGACGCCGCCAGTGGCTGTTGGGGTTGCCGAGTGACGTCTGGCGTGACTCCGTGTGCAGCCGACTGGAGTCGGCTACTCGGCATCGCGTTGAAGCGGATGAGACTGCCGTTGGAGATGCCGACCGATTGGTCGATATGAGGGTATCGCTCGACTGTTGGTGCTGCTGACATGCAGCAGCGGTGATCAAGGCTTTTATCGTTGCTATAGTCGGGGTGGCCTAGTGATCAGGCCCAAACTAGAGCGTATCCAGTAGAGTTGTAGCGGCGACGACGTTCTGTTGAGATGTAATGAAGACATCGTGGTCGCCGACTCGGGTTTGGAGGATTTGTTACTGAGCAGTATGCCCAGCGCTGCGTAGGTCATCGTTGCGGGTATCGCGCTTGGCTTATAAGCGTCTTGCGTCTTCCTCCTGTTGTTCTCGTAGTTGGCTGGCTTCCTCCTCTTGCTGCTCACGTAGTTGGCGTGCCTCTTGAGAGGGAGTGTCGCCCTTGGACGCCATGAAGATTTCGCAGGGCAATAGAAGGCTTTCCAGACTGCTGCTCGAACTGCTGTTGGAACTTCTGTCCGACCTGGAGTTGGAATCGAAGTAGTCGATGGGAGTGATGACGACTCCGACCTCCCTAGATCCAATCTTGAACGGCTCTGGACCGTGTCCGAATTGAACCGTAGGGGATCAGGTCTGCCGCGTGGGATGAAGATTGTGGATGTCTACGGCGTTGCCGAGTCTACACGAAAGATTGACGATCTCTCCCCTTCCTAGCCCGACCCCGGCAGGCTCAAAGCCAAGCCCGGGTCGAACGCCGAAGGAGAGAGTTGTCCCGAGACCCGAGCAGGTGGAAGATCGCTGCAGCAAGTCGATGAGGGTTGCTGCAGTGCCGAGTGCGCCAACTGGCATGGAGTCGGCTTGTTCCCTTGTAGATATAATCGAGTCCGAGTCGGCCTAGGTGAGGTTGCCAAGCTGGTCGGCGATGAAGTCAAGGCTTCCGAATGTGATTGTCTCTCCGAGGGAGAATTTGCTGCCGTCGACTCCGGTTGTCGAATCCATCGAGCTTTTTGAGGTTGATCTCGCCGAAGCCCCTACCTGGCGTGCCAACTGTCGATGTTTTACACCAGCAATGAGAATATAGGGCTACTCATCGGATCGAAACTCGGTGGACTGCAAAGGAACACGAGAGATTTATACTGGTTCAGGCCCTCGATGTGAGGTAATACCCTACATCCAGTTGTGGTGTATTCCTTTGAGGAAGTATGATTGTGATCTTGGTGATTCTGATGAACCTCCGCGACTCTCTTGCCCTTAGGGGGCGCCATTTCTCCCCTTATATACTGGGGGATAGGGTCATAAAGTAGGAGTCCCAGTCGGACTACGACTAAGGGATCTCCCTCTAGAGATATAACGTGCCTGACTTGGACTGTATCTTTCTTATCGTACAAGGTTAAGTCTGCCGAGTTCTATCATATCTCTAATTACAAGGCTAGGCCTATCCTCTATCCGAGTGGCCCAATAGCTTGTCATGAGGTACCCCGGGCCCATGGCACCGATAGTTTGCTCGGAACCGAACTTCTTGAGCATGAAGCAATCCTTAACCACGTGTTTCCCCTTAGGGTGGAAAGGGCATGGCCCGTTCATGACTTTCTAGTAGTCGTCTGTCCTTGAGGATTGCGGCCAACTACGCTCCACAGTGGCGACGATGTTGTCCGACTTGCGCTTGCAGTTGCCGGACTTGGTCTGTGCTACGTCATCAGTGTCTTTTTTGTCCTTCTGTCGGGGCTCTTTCTTGTCATCCAGGGCCTCAGTGTCACACCTAGAATTTTCATCCAAAATTCAGGAGTTTTATTGTGTGTAAATCCTCGTCCAGGAATCAGCCAAGGCACACATGACATAGTTGATAACAAAGTAATTGTTTACATAACAAAATTATTTATTACAGAGACGAATGGCACTTGTCCAGATAATGAAGATCTAACAGCAGAAAGTAAACTAAGACAACAAAATGAAACCCACTCCACGAACTTGACCGGGCTCCCGCTTAATCCTCCAAGCAGCCCTCCTCGCTGAAGTACTCTTCTGAATGATGATTGTTGATTGCAAGGTGAGTACAAGAAATACTCCGCAAGCCACACAGCAAGTATGCAAGTGCACAGGATAACAAGGAAGGGCATAATATGGCTCAATTTGCATAAAAACGTTTAACAAAACATTTAAGAGGGTAATAAAGCATTAATTATTAAGCAATATTGATCAACACTATACCGCTCACCAAAACAGTATAAGCCCAACCACTCCAACCTGAAGCTAAACATATTCCACCATTCAACAGTCAAATTTAAGTAATGTGGGACTAATCACAGAAAACATTGCTAGGCCCACCCATTAACCGCGAGCACGGCTATTCAAATAGTTTTACCCTGGCCAGAGGGGTACCAATTTACCCACAAGACACAACTCCACAACATATCACTGTGCGCCTTAATACCACCATGGTACCTCGGAAAGGAGTTATGATAGGACCCTCCATGTAACCCGCACAACAAGAGTGCCACCCATTGAACCACCAGTCTCCGGCAAGAGCTGATCAGGCACCCAACAGGAAAATGATCCAACGCCCAAGACATGGACTTACTGACGCAGCCATGGTGGTCTTATTGACATAGCCACAACACACCGTGGGGCTGCCGGTTGAACAGGCTACACTTTAGCTCCTCCTATTACCCATTCTAGCTTGTGGTTAGCACGAGTGTTGCTTCACAACAAGTAGTTCGTGAACTGGTCCTTAACTGTCACGAGCACCACTAGCAACATTCACAACCCTGGTGCTCGCAACCCACCTTTTAATCAAGTTTTAGTGGACCATTAAATTATCCGCACACGACCACAGTCGTAAATTGAATCATCATTTCATGTGAACTAAATATTATAATCGAAGTTAATGTTATAGCCCATAAGTTATTCTATAGTTTGCTAAGCATGGCTAAGCAGAGTCCTAGAAATATTCTAGCTAACCAATAAATAATGCTAGCTAGTCACATTTATCCCATAGGTATAATATCAGGTAATCAAATCAAAGAGGCCATAACCAAGGATTAGGGTTTCCTGTTCCCGATGACATTCCAAAATAAATGCATAATTGGAAGGAAATATAACTTTAAACATAGGAACAATATGCTCAAAGAGATTTAGTAATCTTTGTGACTTGCCTTGCTGCTCCTCACAAGCCTCAGAACTCTCCTCGAGAAACTGCGGCTCTTCCGGAACGACGGTGACTAAAAGCATTAAACAAAAACAAGCAAAACAGTACATCAACACTTAAGAACAGTACAATATAATATTTTTAATGGGTATATCTTGATTTTTAAAGAATTTTGCAAGTTGAATCACCCCAAACAGAGTTCAGATGAATTAGTTATGAATTTTAGAAGTTTAAATCCTTTTAAAAGCATTTAAAAGAATTAAACCGATTTTTGCATCATTAAGGAATTAATTTAACACGGATAAAATAATTATGACATCATCGGAGAGACAGAGAGGAGTGAACCTGGCTCACCAAAGGGGCCCACTGGCAAAGAGAGGGAAGGCTCAGGTTCACGGTGAATTGAGTCCACCGAGGCTCATAGGATGTTCTGACAGTTAGGATTTATGCGAGTTGATCGGGCGGCCAGATTGCTCAGCGATTTGGAGTTGAATCCAAGGGGTGAGATTCGATCTAACCTAGATCGGATGGCCAAGATTCAATCCAACATCCTACGGCTGCGATCTGATTGGGATGCGGGACCCCGCTGCTGACCAGGCGACTGGCACGACGTCCACATCAGTGCCACGGCGGCTCAAGGGACGGCAGCGACAACAGCGGCACTGGACCCAAGGGTCACCGGTGATTGGCTGTGCAGCGGTGCGAGGTGAGGGTGGGAACGGGTAGAGGAGATTGAAGGGGTTCTCACCGTGGGGAAACCAACGACGCTCGACGACAAGGGACGCCGGTGGCGAGGTTTTGACAGCGGCGATCTTCAGGCTCCTGGTGACAATGATGCTCTGGCAGCTCCCGAAGGCAAAGGAGTGGCGGCCGAGGCATCCCGAGGTGCGGCAGTGCTAACGGCGGTGGCGGTGAACACGGCCAACGGCGGAGGCGGCGGGCAACGAACTCCGGATAAGGTGCAAAAAGGAAGGGAAATGGAAGAGGAGGATTAGGGGATCGTTTCTCCTCATCCAATTCGAACAACAGGCTCATGAGGAAGCCGGATTGGATCGGATTTGGTGTGGGACTGTAGCAGCCACGGATTCAGACACGGCTAGAGGTAGGAGAAGGTCCCGACAGGTGGGGCCCACCTATCGGCGGAAGAGAAATGAGAGAGAGCAGATGGGCCAACTGGGTCGCTGGCTCTTGCATGCCGAGAGAGCAAGGGAGAGAGGGAGATAGTGGGCCAGATCGGGCCCAGGAACTATGGGGGAGGATTTTACTCCTTTTTCTTTTGTTTTTCTTTTATTTAAATGCTATGAGCTCTATTTAATTCACCATAAATACTTCCCTTAATCAAATAAATCCCAGAAAATTCTAGGGAATAGATAATTAAGCAAAGAATTTTATATTAGCCCATTTTTGTTGTAAATTTTCTCTGATTTTCTTGTTTGCACTCCTTGAGGCTTTTAATTAAATTTCTAAAATTCATTTTTCACAATATATTTAAATAGGGATAATTCAGGGAGTTACAAACCTACCCCCCTTAAATAGAATCTCGTCTTGGGATTCGAAAGATTAGGTGAAGTGGTGCGGGTGAGCAGACTTCAATTCATCTTCGCGTTCCCATGTTGCTTCTTGTTCCAAGTGATTACTCCATTGTACTTTGCAAAACCTTATCACTCGATTCCGAGTATTCCTTCACTGGTCTCTAGGATACGAATAGGCTTCTCGACGTAGGTCAAATCCTCATGAATCTCGATCTGTTCTGGATCGGCTTCTTCAGTTGGTACCCGTAAACACTTCTTTAACTAAGACACATGAAAGACATCGTGTACCCCCATCAAGGTGGGTGGCAACTCTAACTGGTAAGTAACTTCTCCTTTCCGTCCTAGTATCTTGTAGGGTCCCACGTAACGTGGTGCCAACTTTCCTTTTGTCTGGAAGCGGTGTAGTCCCCGAAGTGGCATGACTCGTAAATACACATAGTCACCTTCCTCAAAACTGAGATCTCTCTTGCGGTTATCCGCACAGCTCTTCTGACAAGACTGAGATACTCGAAGTCGTTCTTGTATGATCTTCACTTTTTCTTCTGCTTCTCGCAAGATATCCATCCCGTATACCTGACGTTCTCCCGTCTGATCCCAAAAGTAGGGGCATGTGGCACTTCCGTCTGTACAGAGCCTCGAACGGGGCCATCTTCAGACTTGCTTGGTGACTATTGTTGTAGGAGAACTCATCATACGGTAGGCTCTTGTCCCAACTTCCCCCAAAGTAAATGGCACAAGCCCTCAACATGTCTTCTAAGATCTGGTTAACCCACTTGGTCTAACCATCCGTCTGCGGGTGGTAGGCGGTACTGAAGTTTAACTGTACCCATCTCTTCTTGGAGTCTCTGCCAAAACTTAGAGATAAACTGACTTCCTCTGTCCAACACAATCTTGCGTGGCACACCGTGCAAACACACAATTCGAGCCATGTATAATTCTGCCAATTTGCTACCAGAGTAAGTTGTCTTAACCGGTATGAAGTGGGCTACCTTTGTAAGTCTGTCCATCACAACCTATATCGAATCAAATCCTGACGCGGTCCTTGGTAATCCGGTGATGAAATCCATCCCTACTTCTTCCCACTTCCATTCAGGAACCTTAAGGAGTTGTAGCAATCCTGCTGGTCTCTGATGTTTAGCCTTCACAGGTTGACATACATCACAAACAGCCACATACTTAGCTATTTCCCTTTGCATGCTAGACCACCAAAACTTCTCCTTAAGATCTTGGTACATCTTAATGCTGCTAGGATGGATGGAGTACTGCGTCCCATGGGCTTCATCCAAGATTAGCTTTTTCAGTTCCTCCTTGTCTGGTACACAAATTCGCTCTCCGAACCATATGGTACCCTGTTTATCTTCCAAGAATCCAGTAGCTTTCCCCTTCTTCATGTTCTTCTTGATCTCCAAAATATCCTGGTCATCTCTCTGCACTTCATGAACCTGATCCACCAAAGTAGGTTGTGCTTCCAAGGCTGCCACAAGTCCTTGATTGACTATACCCAGATTTAATCATTCAAAATCTTTACACAACTCTAAAGATAACCACTGGCCATTCATGGCATTGCAGTAACTTTTCCAACTAAGGGCATCAGCCACCACATTGGCTTTCCCTGGATGATAATGGATTCCGATGTCATAGTCCTTGATCAGCTCTAACCATCTTCGTTGTCTAAGGTTCAGATCCAGCTGGGTAAAGATATACTTCAAACTTTTGTGGTCTATATAAACTTCACTGCTATTGCCGATAAGATAGTGTCTCCAAATCTTCAAGGCATGCTCTACAGCTACCAATTCCAAGTCATGAGTAGGATAATTATTCTCATGAGACCGTAGCTGCTATGAGGCATATGCCACAACCTTCCCTTCTTGCACCAGCACACATCCCAAACCTTGCCAAGATGCATCACAGTAAACTTAGAATCCTTTCTTGGGATCTGACATAATCAACACAGGTACGATTACAAGTCTCTTCTTCAACTCTTGAAAACTAGGCTCTCACTCTAGTGTTGCGAGGGCCACCCTGAGACTTGTAGTGTTATTTGCAGCTCGCCATGTCAACGCTAACTATTAGAGTGGTGGGGTCTCGAATAAAACCAAATAAATATTGTAACCACCACACCTCAAAGCAGACTTGACATCATGACCCACAATTACGTTACAAACTCATGGCGCCGAACCCGAAATAAATGAGATACTCAATAGAATATCCTCCACCAGTCTTCCCTGAAATATTCCCATCAAACCACACGATGATGGCGACCAAGAGACTGCATATCACAGAGGACTCGATCTACATCAGCTATTAAGCAAGTATCTCAATTATTCCAAGCTCATACTAGTGCTCGACTAGCTCCCAGGAAAAGTGCTAGTCTCACACGTTTATCTCAAGCAATGGTATACAACAATAGGGTATACAAGTAAATAACTAAATCTACAAATTAGAGTTTACATAGGCCCACTAGCCAAATAGTGCGGTTCAGCGGAAGCTTATCTACCCATACCCACAAGCAACCGACTAGGGGTTGGCCCATAATAGAACCATTCATGAAGAAGCAACGATCCCCACATCACTCATCCTATCAACTCATCACTTGCAACAAAGTCTAAAGCAACGACATAGAAATAAAGCAAGGGTTCAGTACATTATTGAAATAATGTACTGGCAAGGTCAATCCTAAAACACTACATGCAAGCTCTAAGTCAAGAAAGGCTATCTGTAGGTTCAGCCTTGCGTAAAGCAAATTTTAGTTCACAATCATTTACAACGGTTTTTAAATAAAACAATAAAACATATGCAGCAAGTAAATAAAGTTATCAACATAACATCATCATTTTACTTGCTGCCCTTCTTGGCAACAAGTCATCATAAGCATCATAATTATCAAAAGTCACCAACCCATATCCGAATTCCATAAACACTTTTACAAGGCACAAAACTATACTCATGACATGTCACTATGTCGCTTGTGACTACGAGCACAGCTAACCGATTAGTTTTGACTCTACAGAGTTTCTACAACTTTACCCACATGATGTGAATTCTCTAGTTTGTCTTGTGCTGGCCAGAGCACTACCACACTCTACATATTGAATGCAGTCTAGAGGTCACAACATAGCCTTTACATTGTTCAATGCCTAACCTTGCACCAGTGACGGTAAGCGGAAATCCACACCGAGGGGCTACCTTGGTGCCGCTAGGTGGCGGGCCCTCGCCTTAACCTAACGCCATGGCAGCAAACAAAGCAAACCCTCTATTTCCCCACGAGGCACAATACCATTGTATTGGACAGACTTAGACGCCTAACGCCGTTACAGGCCGTTAGGTAGTTCCTATGAGCTAACAGCGCGACTTAGCCTATACTACTTCGGCCTACCATGTGCAAGGCACAACATTGGACAACTTAATGAGCTAAGGCCATCCCATACGAGCACATGTGGTTGTACGGTATACATAAGTTAATGACATAGAGTTGGGTCCTTAATTGACTCAAACGAATACTCCCCCTATCAGTGTGCAACTACTCCATATGCACACCACTTGCCGCTAAGTCTAAAAACATGTTTCTTCCTGTTTTGGTTCACAAATACCTAGAGGCTTCACCTCTGTCCAGAAGTTATAAAATTCCCATTTCAACAAGTGTAAGGTGGCCATTACATTTATTAGCATGTTTCTAAGCCTAGCTAAGCATATGCAAGCATAATAAGCAAGTATAAACCCATTTGAGCACAAGTGAAGTACTATAACCATCACTAGGGCTACAAACAGCAAGGAGTATAAGGTTTCAAGGTGGATAATACAACAAATAGGTCATCGCTACCAATTACCTCAATTTAAATATCGTTATTTACAAATATGCATGCCATTTTATAAATAACACATTTCATTCCCCAAGACATAGGATTCAACTTGTTCAAAGGAGGAGGGGAGAATACTTGCCTTACTCTTGAATATCTAGAGCAATCTTTACTTCACTCCTTCACCGACTTCGAATTCGTCCTCTAAAAGAAAATTATCGTTCAATCGTATAAATAGCAAATGATGCGAAAAATCTGAAATGCTTTAATATGCATGAGGTTTACACAGTGCTTAGGTACTGACCTAAAGTGAATTAGGGTGAAAGAATTTCTATTTTATCTCTTTTTATTTGAGGGTTACGAATTTTTACACCTTCTATGTACGCAATACGGTAATTGTACCTTATATAGATTTTAGAGGCACTTTGCTAGGTGTTTTACTAAGTGTAAGCATCAAGTAGTGGATAGGTGTTGGTTTTGGATGGTTCTTGGTGAAAGAAGATTTATATTATTATTTCGCATCTTGGGGATATAAATTCTAGAAGCTATATGTGTGAAATACGGTGTTTGTACTCTAGATGGATCTTAGAGTTACCTTGAAAGGTAGTTTTGTCAAATTCATATCTCTAGTATTAAAGGTAACATTTTCAAAGAAGTGTGGTGCAAGAGATTATAATTTATCCTTTGGTATTTGGAAAATATTGTATTTAGAGCTTTTATATGTGAGTACGCCTAACTAGGAAATATTATAAAATATCCTAATTACCCTATTGTGAGGGGAACCTATTATGTGGTTGGGTGCTGGTCTTAGATGAATTTATGGTGAAGAAACTTCCTTTTTATTACCTCCTATTTAAGGCATAAGATTTTTGGTAAGTCCTAGATCTATATGCGGTATCTATACGTGCAATTTAGTATGCATGTGGTTTAGGGCTAAGCTTTTATGAAACATAACTTTATGTATACATATATATCTAAAGAAAAGTAAATTTTGATTTCACTGCATTTGGTGTATTTTATTTGGGGTTAAAATAAAGTTTCTATGATTTTTAGAAATAATTTTACCCTTTACATCCTATGCAAAATATTTATCCCTCGCATAATTCATAAATGTGTTTTAGGTACTAATTTTAGTTAATCTTCTATTTTCAGAATAAAAGGCCAAGGTAATATGAAGCTAACAAACTTGGGTTCATGTTATTTGGAGTTAAGATGGATTTCCTATGCATTTTAGAAGTTATTACATATTTTATACATTAATTAAAGTGTTTATATATTATCAAATTGTATAAAAGTGCCTTTTGTACAAGTTTAATCAAATTTTAGTTTACAACAGCAAAGTTCAATGTTTTTTTAATTTCTCAAGTTTGGATTTACCAAGTTTGGAGTTAACATGAGGTGGATAGGATTTTTAAAATGTTTATATACATTTATACTTTATCTAATTTTTGAGGCATTTTAAGTACTATTTCTTCTAGATTTTAATCTACAGAATTAAAGTACATAATTTTGTGATTCCAACAAATCTTGTTTCATCCAATTTGGAGTTAAAATGAATTAGTTATGGATTTTTGAAGTTTGCACAATTTTCAATTGAACAAAAATGGTTTTTTAGGCATTTTATTTATTTTTCTCGGATTTTAACTCAGCTGGGTCCACATGTCATAGAGAGCCAATATGCTAAAAGGCCCTTGGGGTTTTCAAAAATAGAACCCGCGGTCCTTGGCCACGTGCGGCAGGTGGTCTTCGTTAAGAGTCCGATTAAATTTTTGTATTTGCATTCAGGTCCTTGGGTCCACTTGTAATAGAGTGAAAACTTTACTAACCAACCTAGCATCTTTTGATTTTGTTACAACTTGGTCCTTGTCTGCTACTCCTGCTGATGAGTGGGCCCCATGCGTCAGCGAGACAGAGCAGAGGAGAGCAAGGCAGAGCAGCGCTGGTGAGCTTCTCAGCGGCGGGGCAGCAAACAGTGGCACATTTCGCCGGGCGGCCAAAAGAGAAAGTGAAGAGGAGATCAAGGTGAAGCTATTGGTGGTGGTCTCGTTGCCAATGATGGCCAGAGCTAGGCACAGTGGTGGTGCAAGCGGCAGAGCAGTTCGGGATGTTGAGGCAATCCAATCTACGGTCGAATTCTAGGCAAACTAGTGCATGCATGTGTTTCTAAAAGACTCTAGGAGGCTCACCAGAGGTCGCGCGGGGTCCGGCGGGGTTGGCTTGGCAGCAACAACATCGAAGATTGCCCAACGGCAGTGAGATCTCTCAGCTCCACGACGGTGGCTTGCTCCAATCGATCTGCGGCCAAGGTAAAGTGTCTACAAGGTTATAGGCTTCCTAAAGATGGCTCCTGTGCAAGGAATCGAACTGAGACCTACCGAGGATGGCGGAATCAACGGTGATGACTCAGACCGAGCCGGGGAAGACGATGGCTGATCTTGAGCTTCGTGGCACTACTGCTTGATTCCTCCAGTCGGTGGGCTCCTGGAGGCGAGGCGACAACGTTGGCACGACGGCTTGGCTTGCGGCGTCCTGGATCGGCCAGAACGGCGACGGTGTCACGGCAACGGTCCAGTGGAGCAGAGGCAGTGCACGGCGGCGGCACAGCAGCTCCGACTAGCAAACCTAGGGCCATAAAGTACGAAAATGGAATGATTATGAGATGTATATCATGTTCCTGTGGTTGAGGGAGGCTGGAGCTCACCGGAGTTAGCTCGGGCTCAATCGAACACTATCAGAGGTGAAGAAGATGCTTCTGTCTCCGGCAATCCTGGAGATTTGCTCCGGTCTTCTTGGTGGGAACATGAAGAGGAAGGAGAGGAGACTCTGTTGGCACATTTAGAGGTGAAATGGTCAAGGTTTTCTAGGGATAGTCTTGTCTAGGGGGCTCTGCAAGCTGAGAGAGGAAAAGAAGGAGAAGAGGGCACGTTGGCTATGGCTGCTGAGGTGTGTCCTCTTCTACAGTGGCATGGGTGGGTCCCACTTTGCAAGGAATACTTTGTTACACACTTTGAGCTAGGTTTAGGCTATGTCTAGTGGGTCCATGTAGTGGAAACCTAGGAAGAAGAGAGGAGTATGGGTAGAAACCTTGGTGCAACACACTGTCCCAAGTAGTGCTGAGGCTTACAAGTAGGCCAGGGGTCTTGTGGGTCCCACATGGAAGTGTAATATGGGAGAGAAGTCCTCTAGAAGCGAAGTGTGGAAACGTGTGCTAGTTAGCTGTCTTCTACATGTGATTTCAACTAGTTACAATATGTTCCTAGGGTTGGAAAAATTACTGTGAGAAGATAGATATGTGTTTTACTAACCTGCGAAATTCCAAAGCTAGAGGCCTTATAGTTTTAATGTGGAAAAAAGATGAAATGGGTATAGTGACCTAGTTTTCTGCAATCCAATTTATTCCCTAGGGCTTTGCCCTTATTATTTTATGTGGTTTCTTTGGGAATTAAATTAAACTAAATTTTATGGTTGTGAGGTACATCTTGGTAGACATTTTGGTAAAAGGGCACTGCCTGAATAGGCTCTATTTTTTATTTGGTGAAAAATAGGAACTAAACAATTTATTTGGCTAGTTTTCCTAGCTTTGCTGATTTGGGGGATTTTATTGAAGTATTTATTGAAGTGATAAAATCATGCAAAAATTTACAGTGGATCAATTATGTTGTATAGGGCTTATAGGAATTTTTCCATGATTTTATGTTAAACCAAATATTTTTAGAAACTCCTTAAGCTATACAAATGCATATGCATCTTGTTATGAAAATGCATTTTAAAATCCAAAACAATCAAAAGAAGGCCTGCACATCAAATGGTAATAAATTTATTTATCTCCATATTTTTATGTCAAACTTTTATCTATACATATGTAGTCATATTACATTTTCTGTTTTTGTAATTTAACTACTAAAATCTTTATGCACCAACCCTAAGGAAATTTTTAATTTGGTCAAAACCTCTTATACCCATTTGGATGAATTACTTCCATTCCCATTTGACCTACAAAAGGTTTTTAGAAATTTGCTTTCTGGATTCTAGAGCTATGCTTTATATTCTTTTATTATTTTATATTGTGACCTAGGGTAAGTCTTTAAGTAAATTAAAAATTTAACTATAAAGTTTTAGATTTTCCCCTTTTTAAGACTTAGTTTAGTAAATCTACCTCTCATTTTACTCCTTTGAAGAGAAACTATAGGATTTTATCTTTGAGGGCTTTTTATTAATTTATTTCAGTTCCAATTTTCAAAAGTCGAAATTTGGGTATGTTATAGGTCTTCACAAAAAATTCACATCCTTCTGGAGAAAATGGGTCATAGGCTTCGCAGTTCTGAAAAAATTCTCTATGAATCGACGGTAATATCCCGCCAATCCTAAGAAACTCCGAATCTCCGTAACAGTTTGCAACTGCTTCCACTTAGTCATTGACTCCACATTGGTTGGGTCTACCGCAATCCCTCCAGTGGTGACAACATATCTGAGAAACTTCACTTCCGGAAGCCAAAACTCACACTTACTAAACTTGGCATACAACAAATGTTGCCGAAGGGTCTCCAAAACAATACAAAGGTGCTGCTCATGTTCTTCCTTAGTCTTGGAATAGACGAGGATATCATCAATGAAAACCACCACAAACTTATCCAGGTATTCCATGAACACTTTATTCATCAAGTTCATGAAGAATGCTAGGGCATTAGTCAACCCGAAAGACATGACAGCGCATTCATATAACCCATACTGAGTGGTAAAAGTGGTTTTGGAAATATCTTCCTCCCGGATTCTTAACTGATGATAACCAAAGCGAAGATCTATCTTTGAGAATACTGTGGCTCCTTCTAACTGACCAAACAGATCATCAATCCGAGGTAGATGGTACTTATTCTTGATAGTGACTTTATTGAGTGCACGATAATACACACACATCCATTGAGTTCCATCTTTCTTTTCCACAAAAATGATTGGTGCTTCCCAAGGCGACGTGTTAGGTCTGATGCATCCCTTAGCAAGCAACTCTTCAACTTGCTTCTTCACTTCTGCCAACTCGTTAGCTCCCATCCTATACGGTCTCTTGTGGATAGGGGCTGTGCCTAGGGCTAGGTCTATTCTAAACTCAATATCTCTTTTAGGTGGCATTCTAGGTAGGTCATCAGGAAAAACATCTGGATAGTCCCGTACTAAGGGATTTTGGTTAAGATTGCCTGGTTCAGAGAGGTTGGAGAAGATGAGGCAGTGAAGACACGAAAGATCACTTTCTTCCCCAAACTATAAGTTAAGTTCACAGTCCTGGTGGCACAATCAATAACTCCCTTTTGCCAAGTTAACCAATCCATCCCTAGGATGACATCGATATCTCTAGATTCTATCAAGAACAGGTTAGTGAGAAAAGGGGTGCCCATAATTTCTATAGTCACAGAAGGACTGCTCTGGGCTGTAGGGGTTTGATGGCCAGGATAGGTGTTCTCAACTTCCGGATTGGTATCCCATATTCATTAGCAAACCCCACTAACAAGAAAGAATGTGTAGCACCATAATCAAACAGTACTGTAGCAGGAACTGAGTTAATAGGGAACATACCCAAAACAACGTCTAGTGCAGTTTGAGCTTCCTCTGTAGTGACATGGTTCATACGAGCTTTGACCACGCCCATGGAGTTCTATCTCGGTGCGGCTTGCCTGGTGCGTTTGGGCTTAGGGCATTGATTGGAAAAGTGCCTCGAGTCCCCACAGTTGAAACAAGTCACATTCTTCCCTCCAACTTCCTTCTTGACAGGCTGATTCTGAGTAGGTACATTAGCCGGCTGAGGAGGAGGACGGTTTGCTCCAACATTGCCGCCAGTGTTGTTGGTGTAGAACTAGCGCTGCTGGCAAGGTGCCGATGAAGATCCACCTTGCTGGGTCTGAGACGGTCCCGCAACACGTGGCCTCTGACTAGGGGATTGCTGTGCCCGGAAGCTTGCCATCCTATGTTTCCTCTGCTCCATTCGGTTGTGTTTGTCTTCCTGGTGAATAGCCTTGTGCACCAATTTCTGGAAATCCGAGTAGTCACAGGGGAGTAGTTGAACTGAGAGTTCATCATTCAATCCGTCCAGACACTTCTCTTGTCGGTCGGCGTTAGTGCTAACATCCTCCGACGCATAGCGGGCAAGACGGTTGAACTCATAAAGAAACTCGGTCACCAACCGGTTCCCTTGCTTCAGTGCCCGAAACTCATGCTTCTTTAATGCCACTACTCTAGCAGGAATATGCGTCTTCTTAAAAGCGGCGGCGAACTCAGCCCAAGTGATAGGCTGTCCATCAACTCTGTTAGCTTTGAAGTGATCCCACCATTCCGATACAGGACCATGCAACTGGTGTGAAGCAAAAGAGACCTTCTCCTGGTCTGTGCATTGTAGGAGGTCTAGTTTCTTCTCAATAACATGCAACCAATCCCCAGCTTCCACAGGATTAGTTGTGCTAGAGAAAGTAGGAGGCCTCACTCGCAAAAACTCTGTGAGCTTGTTCTATGGTGGAGGAGGAGGCGCCTGCTGTTGTGCCTGATTCTGCTGGTTTTGCATCTGTTGAAACATCATGTTCATCAGCTACGTTTAGTTTGCCAAGACCTGGGCAATGATAAGATTGTCATCCTGATGCAGCGGTCCGTTGGGTGCACCCCCACGATTGTTATTTCCAGAGTTACCATCCTGGTTGATTTCGTTACGTGTGTTCACCATCTGAAGAAAGCAGAACAAAGACAAGAAAGAGAGAAAGAACCCTTAAGATGACTGTCATATTGCTTTAACTTTCACTTATATTGCTCTGAACTGAATGATTAACATTTATGTAGTTTAAAACTCACACCATCAAGAAACTCCTAACTTAAGCAGTTACATCGCTACCCTCTGACATAAACAGCTGACTAAAACCACACATACACAAGCATCTCTAGGCACACAATAGCTAACACAACGCTCTAAGGTAACTCCTACAAAAATGATACTAAGGGCTTCTCAACGGGATGAGGGACTTCCTCTTGCATCAGAGTTGTGTTCAGATTCCTCTTCATCTTCTTGAGTATCACCCCACTCCACTTCAGAGTGAGTGCAAGTTCCACTGTCTTCCAACCCTTACGAAGGTGTGCTGGCTTCTGACTCCTCCGAGTCCTCTTCTGCATCATTAGTATAAGCCACCGGTGGACCACCCGAAGTGGGACTTAGTTGTTCAGCAAATAGGTCCTTGGCGCTAGCTGAATCTGAGGTGGGAGACGAACCCTCTTCCTTGCAGTGGTACAGATCTTGGCTCCTGGAGGGGGTACTTCTCCTTTGGCCAGGGCCAACTCTCACTTCAACTGATCCACTTGGTTTTGCAGCCAACAGATCTTGGTGCAGTTCTCGTTCTCCCTTTCGTGAGCTGCAATCACTACATCTGCCTGAGCGTTGTCCATAGCACTCAACATCCTTACAAGACGCTATGTTGTTCCACTATTCTCAGCTCCTGGGTTCTAGTAACTGTTGTACTCGTCGTTGTGGGTCCTTGACGGATAGTAGCGGTAAGCAGTGTTCCTCAGACGAGCGGCGTAGCGGTGACTAAGTTCTCCAATAGCTTCCAAAGCCACCTCTTGACATGCATGCTCAAAATTTCTCCCTCCAGCTCCGAAGATCATGGATGGGACTTCTTCTCGTTCACTTGAAATCGTAAGACGGACATGGCACTTCTCTTCACATGGGTTGTGAGTGACTTGTCTGTATTCTGGGGCTGGATTGTACCCTATGGCGAAGGCCATATCTCGTAACTCCTCGACGAATCCACCAACTCCAAATAGATGCACTGGCTCTCAATTTGCCATCTATGGAGCATGAAAGGAAGATTTATTGATTTTGACTAAGTTAGCAGAACAAATTTTGTTTCAAATAAAAGGGTAAAGAAGGTAGTAAAATTTTCATCGAGAATTAAGAACAAAAGAATTAGCATAAATGAGGAGTTGTTTTTTTAAAAGAATCATAACCAGTACAGTAATGAAAGTACAGTACTTATTAATAAGAGAGTAAAGGAAATTACAATTTTTTTTGCAAGAAATGAACTTAAATTTTTGAGAGAAGAAATTAATTGAATCAAAAAGGGATTTTTTTTTTTACCATTAACTTCCTTAATTAAAAGAGAAAGAAGAGAGGACAAATCTAGTTTTAAAATCTTTTTTTTGAAGGCTCTTAAGGGTACCAAGGGGCTTATCCTACGGTCAAGGTGGCTCTGATACCAACTTGTCATGCCCAAAACTTTCATCCAAAATTCTAGAGTTTTATTATGTGTAAATTCTCATCCAGGAATCAACCGAGGCATACATGACATAGTTCATAACAAAGTAATTGTTTACATAACGAAATTATTTATTACAGAGGCGAATGGCACCTCTCTAGATAATGAATTTTTAACAGCGGAAAGTAAACTAAGACGACGTGACGAAACCCACTCCACGAATTTGACCAGGCTCCCGCTTAATCCTCCAAGCAGTCCTCCTCGCTAAAATACTCTTCTGAATGATGATTGTTGATTGCAAGGTGAGTACATGAAATACTCTGCAAGCCACACAGCAAGTATGCAAATGCACAGGATAACATGGAAGGGCATAATATGGCTCGATTTGCATAAAAGCGTTTAACAAAACATTTAAGAGGGTAATAAAGCATTAATTATTAAGCAATATTGATCAACACTATACCACTCACCAAAACGGTATAGGCCCAACCACTCCAACCTGGAGCTAAACATATTCCATCATTCAACAGTCAAATTTAAGTAATGTGGGACTAATCACAGAAAACATTGCTAGGCCCGCCCATTAACCGTGGGCACGGCTACTCGAATAGTTTTACTCTAGTCAGAAGGGTACTAATTTGCCCACAAGACACAACTCCACAACACATCACTGTGCACCTTAATAGTAGCATGGTACCTCAAAAAGGAGTTGTGATAGGACCCTCCATGTAACCCGCACAACAAGAGTGCCACCTGTTAAACCACCAGTCTCCGGCAGGAGCTGATCAAGCCCCAACAGGGAAATGATCCAATGCCCAAGACATGGATTTATTGATGTAGCCATAGTGGTCTTATTGACACAGCCATAACACACCGTGTGGAGGCCATGGGCCCCGGGTACCTCATAACAAGCATATGGGCCACTCGGACAGAGGATGGGCCTAGCCTTGTAATTAGAGATATGGTAGAACCCGGCAGACTTTGCCTTGTACGATAAGGAATATACAGTCCTAGTCGGGTAAATTATATCTCTAAGAGGAGATCTCTTGGCCATAATCCGGCTGGGACTCCTACCTTGTACCCCTGTCCCCCAGTATATAAGGGGAGGCAGGGCACCCCATAAGGGCAGACCAACACAAATCCTCAAAGAAATAACACCACAACTGGACGTAGGGTATTACCTCACATCAAGGGCCTGAACCAGTATAAATTCCCCGTGTTCCTTTGCAATTCACCGAGTTTTGATCCGATGAGTAGCCCTATAATCATATTGCCGGTGTAAAACATCGACAGTTAGTGCGCCAAGTAGGGGCTTCGGCGAGATCTACATCTACAAGCTCAATGGATCTAGCAATCGGAGTCGACGGCGGCAAATTCTCCCCCGGAGATACAATCTCATTCGGAAGCCTCGACTTCGTCACCAACATGTTCGGTAATCTCACCTTAGCCGACATAGACCTGATCCGACCGGCCGAGGAACCAGCCGACTCCGCGCCAGTCAGCCCACAAGACGCTGCAGCCACCCTCGTCTTTTTGTTGCGGCGATCTACCACTTGTCCAGGTCTCGGGACAACTCTCTCCTTCGGCGTCCGACTCGTGCTTGGCCTCGAGCCAACTCGGGTCGGGCTAGGAGGGGGAGAGATCGTCAATCTCCCTTGCAGACTCGACGACGCTGTGGATCTACATCCCACGCGACAGACCCGATCCCCTGCGGTTCAGTTTGGACGTGGCCCAGAGCCACTCCAGATTGGATCTAGAGAGGTTGGAGTCATCCTTACTCCGATGAACTACTCGGATTCTGACTCCAAGTCAGACAACAGTTCGAACACCAGTTTGGACACCAGTTTGGCAAGCTTTCTTCTGCCCCAAGAAATCTTCATGGCTTCAACCCCTCCACCGAAGGTGCGCCGACTACAAGAGGAGCAAGAAGAGGAGGCATGCCGACTACGTGAACAACAGGAGGAAGACGCAAGATGCCTACACGCTGAGCGCGATGCCTGCAACGACGACCTGCGTAGGGCTGGGCGGATTGCTCAGCAACAAATCCTCCAAACCCAAGTCGGCGACCACGACATCTTCATTACACCTCAACAAAACATCATGGCCACTGCAACTCTACTGGATACACTCCAGCTCGGGCCTGATCACCAGGCCACCCCGATGATAGCAAGGATAAAAGCCATGCTCACCGCTGCTGCATATCAACAGCATCGATAGTCAAGCGAAATACTCATGTCGACTAACAAGTCGGCTTCCCTAGCGGCAGTCTCATCCGCCTCAATGCAACACCGAGCAGCCGGCTCCAGTCGGCCGCACACGGAGTCACGCCAGACGTCACTCAGCAACCCCAACAACAAACAGTGGCGTCGACATCTAGATGACCGTCGGGACAACCGGGATCTCCGAGGCCAACTACGACGTGACCTTCGGTGGGACATCAATGCTCGGCACCACGAACGCGAGGAAGACGAGCAACGCCAATTGGAAGACGAGAACGAGCGCTTCAGCCTCCACCACAAGCAGTTTCACCGCCGTAGTTGGAGTTGGAGCCCTCATGCAGATGAAGGCATACCGGCCTTCACCCGGGAGCTACAATAGGTCAACTGGTCATCAGGTTTCAAGCCTACGGGAATCGAAAAATACGACGGCAAGACCAACCCCGAGTCTTGGCTCGCGGTCTACACTCTGGCGATTTGAGCAGCCAGAGGCGATCACAAGGCCATGGCTAACTACCTCCCGGTCGCCCTGGCTGACTCGGTGAGGACATGGCTGACAGGACTCCCAAAGCAATCAATCGGCTCCTGGGGAGAACTCCGAGAACGCTTCATCACCAACTTCCATGGAACATACAAGAGGCCATCTTCCAAGTATGACCTATGTCAGTTGCATCAAAGGAAGAATGAGTCTCTTCGTGACTTCATCAAGAGGTACTCTGAGAAGAAAAATTCAATCCCGAAGATCAAGGACGAGGTCGTCATCGCCGCCTTTCGAAAAGGAGTCAAAGACACCTTGTTCATTGACAAATTCACTCGGAAGCCTCCCAACTCTTTCAAGGCTCTATTCGACATGGCAAACAAGTATGCCGACTTGGCCCATGCTGTTGCTGAGGCCATCGATGACAAAAAGGCCCCCTGACAGAAGGAGCGGAAGGACACCGATGATGTGACCCCGGCTAAGGTTGGGAACCACAAAAGCAAGTTAGACGGCTTCATTGTGGCAGTTGGTCACAACTGTCTTCGACCTTCAACAACTGGAGATTATCAGAACAACAAGTGACATACTCGGGGGCTCAAAATCCCAAAATGTAAGGATGGCATCCCCACTTCCAAATACTGAACAACTAAGTCACTTTCTGATAAATATTTCCTCACTTGGCCTCGCCAATGCTACAGTCGCTTACACCTGATAGGTGTACAAGCTGCACTTTTTTCTATTTTTGCTCTTAATGATTGCAAAATTACTCGAGTAGCATAAATTCCGATCCGTGAAACTTTGCTCCATGAAAGACGAACTCAAGTCACCCAAAACACGTGTCTGGGAAAGAGCCATGAGCCAACTCCCGACACTAGGGGGCTATGACTTGTCGGGCAAAGTGCTTAAACGTAAGAGGTCAACTACTCGAGGAAATTAATATCAAAAAGAGAAAGAACATGTATTTACATATATTGTAAAATACATAAATATTATTCGGGTTATTGTTTTCATAATCAGATGCTACTCATCCGATATGTTTATAATGCAGGGCTAGTTCCGGATACGCGTGACAGGAACTCAGGGTTACGAGCCTATCTCCTACGCTCGGGGGCTGGACCAGTCTGCTAAGATACGCTCAGAATGCTCCATGAGGGCTACTGACTGAGTACTTGCACCAGTCAGGATGTCATCTTCCCCGGCTACGCCTCATGTGAGCTAACAATTGACCTCCGGCGCTAGTCAGGGGTCGTATATCACTCGGCTGGGTGAGGTATGCCCCATGAGGGTCGCCAGCTAAATCCTACGTTAATGCTAGATTCGGGTACCTTATTTGGTTACGACTCGGCTAATAACCGACCTCTGGTGCTAGTCGGAGCTCGGGTACCACTCAGTTGAGTAAGGTACACCCCATGAGGGTCGCTAGCCGAATCCTATGCTAATGCAAGGTTCGGGTACCTTATTCGGCTAACAACCGACCTCCGGCGCCAGTCGGGGCTCGGGTACAACTTCGCTGAGTTGGGTACGCCCCCCGAGAGTCAGCGACCGAATCCTACGAGATTCGGGTACCTTATTCAGCCACAATTCTGCCAGGTTGGATACAGTACGCCCCATGAGGGTCGCCAGTCGAATTCTATGCTAATGCATGTTCGGGTACCTTATTTGGCCATACCTCTGTTGGATAGGGTACGCCCTATGAGGGTCGCCAACTAAATCCTATGCTAATGCAAGGTTCGGGTACCTTATTCGGCTTTACCGAAGTCAGAGAAGATCTATGTCGTCAAAGCGCATCCGGAGTTCTCATGCACTACGTCACACCTGGGGAGGGCAAGTAGATTCTACGATATACCTACTCGGGCATCTGTGGCCACCATGCTGCATCCAGAACATAAGTCGGAAAGGCTGACAGACAATGATTCCTCTGGCTGATTGCGGATACCAACTCTGAAATACTCATCCTGACATGCGAGGGATGCCTATTTTGTAACACTGCACTGGGTAGGTTGGTTTAGGCCGACTTATTCGGTAACAGGCCACCAAGATACGAGTTTCTACAGTAGCACGCTCAATCTGGGCCGCTCGCGGGCTGTGTTAAAAACACAGTGCTGGTGCTACCAACAGAGACCGATTGAGTAATCAGATATGCTTCATGAAGGTCGACTGTTGAACACATGTGTTTAGATATCTGTGTTATTCACCAGGTATTGGGGATATATCCTTATAAGAATCACAAGTTAGTCTTCATTAAAAATGGGGATGCAGGTATCTCTCAAGTACACCTGACCACATAATGGATTAAATTTCATAAAGTAGTACTCGGCTTACATGCTTAGCCAACATTTGCCATGAGCAAATATTCTTCCAGCCGACATGACGCTGAAGAGTCTAACTTCTGGGTAGTGCACTGCTCGGGAAAGACTATAAATATTTCTTCCAGCCGACATGACGCTGAGGAGTCTAACTTCCGAGTGGGACGCTACTCGGGAAAGACTATAAACACCTTTTCCAGTTGACATGAAGCTGAAGAGTCTCATATATGAGTGGCATGCTACTCGGAAAAGACTATAGATTATTTCTGGTTGGCATGATACCGAAGAGTCTCATATACCAGTAGTATACTACTCGGGAAAGACTACAAGGTTAAAGATCTTTGACTTTATGTTTAATTGCTTCACAATTAAGCACAAAGTTGGGGGCTACACATAATAGGTGCGCCTATTCGGCGTACATTATTCATACTTCTACATGGAGCCCTTCATAGCCTCGCTGCCAGCTGACATGAAGCAGGACTCGGAAGAAGAAGCACTCGGACAAAGAGTACTCAGGAGCAACACACTGGGTAATCTTCACCATGGAGGATGAGGATTCGACATCAGCTGTGACTCAACTATGATAGTTTTAGGGGTTACTATGGAGGCCATGAGCCCCGGGTACCTCATGACAAGCACATGGGCCACTCGGACAGAGGATGGGCCTAGCCTTATAATTAGAGATATGGTAGAACCCAGCAGACTTTGCCTTGTACGATAAGGAATATACAGTCCTAGTCCGGTAAATTATATCTCTAAAAGGAGATCTCTTGGCCATAATCCGACTGGGACTCCTACCTTGTACCCTTGTCCCCTAATATATAAGGGGAGGCAGGGCGCCCCATAAGGGCAGACCAACACAAATCATCAAAGGAATAACACCACAACTGGACATAGGGTATTACCTCACATCGAGGGCCTAAACCAATATAGATTCCCCGTGTTCCTTTACAATCCACCGAGTTTCGATCCGACGAGTAGCCCTATAATCATATTGCTAGTGTAAAACATCAACACACCGTGGAGCCACCGGTTGAATAGGCTACACTTTAGTTCCTGCTATTACCCATTCTAACTTGTGGTTAGCACAAGTGTTGCTTCGCAACAAGTAGTCCATGAACCGGTCCTTAACTGTCACAAGCACCGCTAGCAACATTCACAACCCTGGTGCTCGCAACCCATCTTTTAATCATGTTTTAGTGGACCATTAAATTATCCTTGCATGACCACAGTCGTAAATTGAATCATCATTTCATGTGAACTAAATATTATATTCGAAGCTAATGTTATAGCCTAGAAGATATCCTATAGTTTGCTAAGCATGGCTCAGCAGAGTCCTAGAGGTATTCTAACTAACCAATAAATAAAGCTAGCTAGTCACATTTATCCCATAGGTATAATATCAGGTAATCAAATCAAAGATGCCATAAACAAGGCTTAGGGTTTCCCGTTCCCGATGACATTCCAAAATAAATGCATAATTGGAAGGAAATATAGCTTTAAACATAGGAACAATATGTTCAAAGGGATTTAGGAATCTATGTGACTTGCCTTACTGCTCCTCACAAGCCTCAGAACTCTCCTCGAGAAATTGTGGCTCTTCCGGAATGTCGGCGACTAAAAGCAATGAACAAAAATGAGCAAAACAGTACATCAACACACATAAACAGTACAATATTATATTTTTAATGGGTAGATCTTGATTTTTAAAGAATTTTGCAAATTGAATCACCCCAAACGGAGTTCGGATGAATTAGTTATGAATTTTAGAAGTTTAAACCCTTTAAAAAGCATTTAAAAGAATTAAATCGATTTATTGCATCATTAAGAAATTAATTTAACACGGATAAAAGAATTATGGCATCATCGGAGAGAGAGGGAAGGGTCGGGTTCATGGTGAACTGAGTCCACCGAGGCTCATATGACGTTCCGACAGTTAGGATTTTATGCGAGTTGATTAGGCGGTCCAGATTGCTCGGTGGTTTTGAGTTGAATCCAAGGGCTGAGATTCAATACAACATCCTACGGCTGCAATCTAATCAGGATGCGAGACCCCGCTGTTGACCGAGCGACTGACGCGGCGTCCACGTCGGTGCCATGGCGACTCAAGGGACGGCGGTGACGGCGGCGGCACTGGACCCGAGGGTCACCGGCGATTGGCTGCATGGCGGTGTGAGGTGAGAGCGGGAATGAGTAGAGGAGATCGAAGGGGTTCTCACCGTGGGGAAACCAACGACGATCGACAACAAGGGAGGCTGGCGGTGAGGTTTTGGCGGTGGCGGTCTTCGGGCTCCTGGCGACGACGATGCTCCGGTAGCTCCCAAAGGCAAAGGAGTAGCGGCCGAGGCATCCCGAGGTGCGACGGTGCTAACGGCGGTGGCGGCGAGCACGGGCGACGACAGAGGCGGCGGCTAGACGCGGCAGAGATCTCGGTGGCGGCGGCTATCTAGGCTCGTGCGCGGGGAAGGGGCTAGGGCTGGCTAGGGGCTCGGAGAATGCTCAGAAAAGATCCTAGGGCCACGGGCAACGCTACTTAAAGGGGGAAACGGAGGGATCCCACTCGGTTACGGTTCCCATGGCGGCGGATCGGGCCTATCCAGCTCGGACAGTAGTTCAGGCCTATCCCGAGCTCCACGGGCAGGCAACGAACTCTGGATAAGGTGCGAAAAGGAGGGAAACAGAAGAGGAGGATTAGGGGATCGTTTCCCCTCATCCAATTCGAACAACGGGCTTGCCAGGAAGCCGGATTGGATTGGATTTGACGCAGGACTGTAGCGACCACGGATTCGGACACTGCTGGAGGTAGGGGAAGGTCTCGACAGGTGGGGCCTACCTGTCGGCGGAAGAAAAACGAGAGAGAGCAGATGGGCCAACTGAGCTGCTGGCTCTCGCGTGTCGGGAGAGTGAGGGAGAGAGAGAGTGTGGGCCGGATCGGGCCCAGGGGGGAGGATTTTACTGAATTTTTACTGTTACTAATTTAATTTTTTTTTAATTTATAAAACTAATTTTCGGTTTGAATCATTTACAAAACTAGTCTCTTGCCGCCCTGGGCCACGGCGGGATTTAAAAACCGCCGTGGCCCAGGGCGGCGAATGGCATCCCGTCACCCGGGGCTAACGGCTCCGGCGGCCGTTAGCCGCGGGGAGGCCACGTGGATTCGCCGCCCTGGGGGAGGGCGGCGAATGCCCCCAGGGGGCCGAATGCAAAATTGCATTCGCCGCCCTGGGGGACGGCGGTTTTTAGCATAGTAAACGGACGGTCCGCACAAGGATCGGACCGTCCGAATCCAGGGGGCCGCCTGCAAAAAATTTTTTTTCTTTTTTTTTGATATTTTTTTCTCAACTAGCAAAACGAGAATAGCAAAATCTCGTGAAGGTGCAGCTCAAACCGATGTAAGATGTGGCCTGTAGAAAATTACGAGTGTGCTTTAAAAACCGTGCTGAAACTTCGGACCTCAAAAACTCAATCTTCCCGGCCGAATTTCGTAAAAATTTTTTGGACAAACCCGACGAAGTGGGGGGGAAGCGGATGTAAAATTTTCTGTAGATGTCCGTAGAGTACTTATTTGCCCGATTCCGAGACCGTATGTGAAAGTTATGACTGTTTTAAGGTAGTTAGCGCGCGTTACAACAATTTGCCGTGGATTCGGACCGTCCGATCGGTGTGCGGACGGCGGCGAATGCAATTTTGCATTCGGCCCCCTGGGGGCATTCGCCGCCCTCCCCCAGGGCGGCGAATCCACGTGGCCTCCCCGCGGCTAACGGCCGCCGGAGCCGTTAGCCCCGGTGACGGGGATGCCATTCGCCGCCCTGGGCCACGGCGGTTTTTAAATCCCGCCGTGGCCCAGGGCGGCAAGAGACTAGTTTTGTAAATGATTCAAACCGAAAATTAGTTTTGTAAATTAAAAAAAAAATTAAATTAGTAACAGTAAAAATTCGGATTTTACTCCTTTTTCTTTTGTTTTCTTTTATTTAAATGTTGTGAGCTCTATTTAATTCACCATAAATACTTCCCTTAATCAAATAAATCCCAGAAAATTCCAGGGAATAGATAATTAAGCAAAGAATTTTATAAAATTATTTCCTAGCCCATGTTTGTTGTAAATTTTCTCTGATTTTATTGTTTGCACTCCTTGAGGCTTTTAATTAAATTTCTAAAATTCATTTTGCATAGTATATTTAAATGGGGATAATTTCAGAGTGTTACACTCAGCGACCGCATCGGCCGAATCGGTGTTTTTGTTGGCCATATGAAATAGAGTTTTGATAGAAGAGGGAGGCTTTCGAGTGAACTTAGTGATGAACGGGGTATCCTTGACTCCCTTGTGGAAGGTGGCTATGACGACCTCATCGTTGATATTTGGGATCGAGTTCCTCTTCTCAAAAAACCTCTTGATGAAATCACGCAGAGACTCGTTCTTCCTTTGATGGCATTGATACAAATCGTACACGGAAGACGGCCTCTTATATGTTCCTTGGAAATTTGCAATGAAGTGTTCCCGGAGTTCTCCCCAAGTGCTAATTGACCTCCTGGGAAGTCCTGTCAGTCATGTCCTCGCCGAGTCGGCTAGGGCGACCGGGGGGTAGTTAGCCATGGCTTTGTGGTCACCTCCAGCTACGCGAATCACCAGAGTATAAACCATAAGCTAGGACTCGGGATTTGTCTTCCCATCGTATTTTTCAATTCCAGTTGGCTTGAAGCCGGATGTCCAGTCAACTTGTTGTAGTTTGTGGGTGAACGCCGGAACTCCGTCGTCCAAGTGAGGGCTTCGACTCTGACTGCGACGATGAAACCGCTCATGGTGAAGGCCGAAGCACTCGTTTTCATCCTCCAGTCGGCGGCGTTTGTCCTCCTCGCGTTCTCATCATCAGGCATTGATATCTTGCCAGAGATCGCACCATAGTTGGCCTCGGGCATCCTGGTTGTTGCAGCGGTCATCCTAATGTCGCCACCGTCAGTCGTCGTTTTGCCTGCGGAGTGACGTGTAGTGTGACTCCGTGCGTGGCTAACTGGAGCCAGCTACCCAGCGACGTGCTGAGGTAATTGAGATCGCCATATCAGAAGCCATCCTGTTGGACAGTATAAGCGTGTCTCCCGACTGTTGCTGTTGCTGGCATGCTGCAACGGTAATCATGGCCTTGATCCTTGCAATCGTTGGGGTGGCCTGGTGATCAGGCCCAAACTGCAAGGTGGCAGTGGCCACGACGTTCTATTATGGAGTCACGAAGGCGTCATGGTTACCGACTCAGGTTTGGAGGATCTCCTGTTGAGTAGTGCACCTAGCCTTGCGTAGATTGTCATTACATGCATCGCGCTCAGCTTGTAGACGTCGTGCTTCTTCCTCTTATTGTTCAAGCAGTCAGCGAGCCTCTTCCTCTTGCTGATCGCGTAGTTGGTGTGCCTCTTGAGTAGGAGTTGAGCCCTTGTACACCATGAAGATTTCGCGTGATGGAGAGAAGCTTACCGAACTGCTGTCTAACTGAGAGTCGGAATCAGAGTAGTTGAGGGGGTTAATTATGACTCCGACCTCCCTAGATCCAATCTCGAGCGGCTCTGGGCCGTATCCGAGTTGAACTCCAGGGGATCGGATCTGCCGGAGTCCAAACGGGAGATTGACTACCTCCTCCTCTCTTAGCCCGATCTTGGCTGGCTCGAGGCCGAGTCCGAGTTGAACACCGAAAGAAAGAGTTGTCCCAAGACCCGGGCATCTTGAGGATAGCCGCAACATATCGCCGAAGATTGCTGCAGCGTTGAGTAGGCCGACTGGCGCAGAGTCGACTTGATTTCTGGCCGATCGGATCGAGTTCGAATTGGACAGAGTGAGGTTGCCGAACTTGTCGATGATGAAGTCGAGGCTCCCGAAGCTGATTGTTTGCTTGGGGAAGAACTTGACGCCGTTGACTCCGGTGGTTGAATCCATCAAGTTTGTCGAAGATGATCTCGCCGATACCCCTACCTGGCGCCAACTATCGATGTTTTATATCGGCAATAATAATATGGGGCTACTCGTGAGACCCTAACTTGATGGGCTGCAAAGGAATATGAAACAATTTATCCTGGTTCATGCCCTCGAGGTAAGGTAATACCTTACTTCCAGCTATGTTGTATTGCCTTTGAGATTTCTCTAGTGAGATTCGGTTCTGCCCTCAGGGGGCTCCCTGCCTCTCCTTATATACCGAGGAGGCAAGGTTACAGGGTAAGAATCCCAGTCAGACTCCGACCAAGGGATTTCTTTCTAGAGATACAACGAACCCGACTAGGAATATATCCTTTCCGAATCGTACAAGGTAATATTCACCGAGTCCTGTTATATTTCTAATTACAGGATTGGGATCCGCGTGGCCAGGAAACTCCTCGTGAGGTACTCGGGACCCATGGCCTCCACAGATAAGCAAATGGGAAGCGATCCGTGTTATACGTGGCGCCAAACAAGGTTACCATGTTTCATTTTTCCTCCATGACGCTAATTCAGTTCATCAAAAATCAGTGTCAATGACACAGAGCAATGAACGGGGCGCCATTGGATTGGATTGTGTGGTGGATCAGCCCGGTACGTTACGCCGTGACGTGCCTCCGTAGCGTTAGAGGAGCCGGTTCCACCCGATTCTTCTGCAGGGTTGAATGAGGTATGATATGATCAAACTGTGAGTTGATTGATATTGCATGTTGTACTTCGACCAACCTAGAAATGGATCGGTCTGATGAACTCCCATTGTAACACAATGGAGAATCCTCACAATCGTATGTGCGTGCATGGGCCAGCAGTTGCTCCCGTGTACATGTGGGCAGGCCTATATAAGGCAAGTGCTTCTATTCGAGCGTGTGTTATGGGGGTGTGTACCTGTGATGTGCATGGGTGGATCTGTGCCAAAGGCAGCTAGGACTCAACACCTAGGTCTAGGATCGGAACTCCATATAAACTACATACAGATTTCAAAATAAAGATGTATGGATTTGTGGAGAGTTATGGCAAGATAATAGAATTGACCCCTTTTGCGTGGCTTTTAGCTGACTCCGCTCCTGGTGGTGTGTGTCTGTCTTTTCTTTCATGTAATAAAAGCAAAGAAAATGTCATACCACTCTGGAAAAGATCAGTGTTTTCTACTTTTGTACTGTATTCATCCCAGTATGCATGCTTTGGTCTGTGAAAAGTTGGACCGATGGCAAGCATGCATGCATTGCAGTGCACCAAAGAAGGCGAAGTTAAAGGGCAAGCTAAAGATGGAACGTGTGGTTGGGACGAAGCATGTAGTGGGGGGATCCAGTCCCTCTTCCTCCTCGCCGCTCTCCTCTATTTATATGCTTACATATGCACCCCACAACCGCGACAAACACCGCAGCCAGCAAGAGACAACCATCCGATTGATCGACCCTGCAGTTTCTTGCCGCGGCGGGTAGTGGAGGAGGGGAGCCAAGAGCAGGTGAAGATGTCGTGGCAGACTTACGTCGATGACCACCTGATGTGCGAGATCGAGGGCCACCACCTCACATCCGCCGCAATCGTCGGCCACGACGGCAGCGTCTGGGCCCAGAGCGCCGCCTTCCCGCAGGTAAAATTCTCCGACAGGCGTTACGTATCGCTGCACCATGCGCTAACTGTGAGTTGTTCTTGTGTGATCGCTGGCCACTGATGTGCATTCCTCTGTGTTTCCTGTCCAGTTCAAGCCGGAGGAGATGGCCAACATCATGAAGGACTTCGACGAGCCCGGGTACCTTGCCCCAACCGGACTGTTTCTTGGACCCACAAAGTACATGGTCATCCAAGGTGAACCTGGCGCTGTCATCCGCGGCAAGAAGGTACCCAACGGTTTGCAGTTTCTCATCTTCAACGCACCATCATTTGCATGCAGTTTCTCAGATTTGACCATGCATGGCTTCTTGTATTGGTTGTTGGTTTTGCAGGGATCAGGAGGCGTGACGGTGAAGAAGACCGGGCAGGCGTTGGTGATCGGCATCTACGATGAGCCGATGACCCCGGGGCAGTGCAACATGGTGGTTGAGAGGCTCGGTGACTACCTTGTAGAGCAGGGCCTGTAGATCACATCCGTTGTCGCAGTTGCCAAAGCTCAGCAACAAATTACCAGCCAAACGGGCCACATCACATAGTACATCAATATGCATTTTCCTAGCCACCCGCGCACGGGATTGTGGTTTAATTTTCCTCATCTTAATTTCCCTGTCACCACCATACGTCGCAGATCTCTTCTTGATCTGCCATACTTTTTTTTTTATCCCTCAGTTTTCTTCCTGTCGTTTTGGCTAATAATTTTGAGTTTTCCTTTTTGCCTGTTTGGTTATTTCGGCTGCTGTTTGAGTTGTGAATCTGGAACAACATATATATGATTCGTTGTAACATAAAAATATACATTCACGCGGTCTTGCAGAAAAAGGCATAATTAGTTGTTTCTTTAATTTATCTTTCTAATTGTACACGTGTTGTGTTAAAATAGGCAACTTGACATAAGTGAATGATCATATTAAAACAAATATTTTTAAAGAAATATCCACCTAACTATACAAAAGGAAATATTATACTGACCACAGAGAACTTTGCTTCACCTCAGTCAAACATAAAATAGGGCGACTAAAGCATGCACTACTATGAAAATAATTTCCAGAGACGAGCAAACTAGATTTATGCAATCAGGCCACCAGCCTGCCTCTACCAAAAAGCTTATACAAATGGTGCGCTACATAGGAGGATGCTGTTGGAGGATGTTGTAATGTGCTTCTTGCACCGTTTTGTAATCATGATAAACAAATCTCTTCTTTCCTCTTATCCCTCTCCTGGACAACCTCCCCTCATGACGGCGTATGGGTATACTAATCGGTTTCACACCTTTTATGTAATCTATGCAATACTCAATAACTTCTTCAGAAATGTACCCCTCTGTCATCGACCCTTCTGGGTGAGAATGATTTTAGACATAGCCCTTTAGGATCGATATAAACCGCTTGTACGTGTGGATTTGATGTAAGTAGGCAGGACCAAGGGCATGTATCTAAGGGACGATGTGAACCATGAGGTGTACCATCACATCAAAAAAAGATGAAGGAAAGCACACCCCGAGTTGGCATAGAGTCTCTATCGAGTGTTCCTGTAGAAAATTCAATTCTTCGAGATCGATAACCTTCTGTGAAATTGCATTAAGGAAGTAACACATTTAAGTAATGACCACCTTTAAGTACACTGGTTTGATTGCTCTTATTGCAATTGGCAGAAACACCATTAGTATCACGTGGCAGTCGTGAGAGTCGTAGATGGATAGCGGCATATCTTTCACAGAGACTAATTTCTTTATGTTCAATAAGAAACTAGTTGGTACTCTTACCTTGCATAAGCACTTGCACACTGCCTTTTTCTCCTCGGGTGTCAAGGAGTAAATAGCCGAGGGAAGATACATTTTTCTATTTAGTTGTTCCATAGGATAAAGCTCGGACCTAATACCTTTAGACAGGTGGCCCCTTAAAAGGCCCGCCAGTGAAAATGGCACCATTTCCATAGGCCATTAAGCCGCCCGTCTACGAAGAGCTATTTCCACAGCTGGGCGGTTATGTGGGGCTCACCTGGCCTGTTGCACAAGCGCGGCCTCTTATGGCCCCTGTGAAGATAATTTTGGGGGAGGGGGGGCATCGGCGAAAATTAATTTTGTAGTAGTAATGCTACACCGTCCTTAACATTTACGACGCTGACGTCACGCCTCTTCTCCACGCGCGCCTCTTTTCTCCATGCTGTATACATGTTTCTGGTTCGGTTGCGAGCTACTCCCTCACGCAGCTTACCATGGATCCGTTTTACTCTCGGTCGATTACCATCGAGAGCTAGCTATATCCTAGATGGGCCAACAGCTGACCTGGGCCATGTGCTTTGACAGGCCTACGTGCTAGGTAGCTGGGATGGACCAATGTGCAATGGATGGGTATTAAGTTGTCACAACCCGATTTTTCAGGAAATAAATAAATTAATTAATAATGAATTTTTAAGAATTTATATTAAATTGTAAAGCAAATTAATTAAGTAAAGTAAAAATAGAAAATAAAAATTTCTTTAATAAATCAGGTGGAACTTATTTTTAATAAATTTTTTGTGTGTAAATACGCTCTGTGAAATTTTCTCAGAATTTTTAGAGCTCCAAAATTAATTTTAATTCTATAAAGATCAATTCAATAATTATTTAAATAATTTTAATTCTAATCTCATGTCGTTCCTGGCTCAATCCCCTCTGCATCTTTCTTCTCTACCCGGACTTAGGTTGTTATTTTCGAATCCCTAATTATCTGAAAAGTCCGTCTTCGGAAAATCCCCAAAATTCCAAATCCGAGAGTCTCGAATATATTCAATTTCGTTTTATTAAATATCTATTTGTCCTTTTGAATTAAATCTCCTTGGTCTCCACAAAATCCAATTCCTTTCGAAATAAATCCAAACCCACAAATATTTTAATTTTTGCCCAATCCCAATGTCCATAAAAATTTCCCAATTTTTCAATTGTCAAAATACTCCCATACTCTGAATATTCCAATTTTTGTTCCAATTTCAATCTCTATAAAAAATATTCTCGAATTTCTAACTCCCAAAATGTTCCAACAGATTTCTTGACATTTCCAAAATTTTCCTGAAAATTCTAATTCTCCAAATTTGGAGTTTTCCCTAAAAATCCCTAGCCTTTCTTGTTTTCCCTCTCTTCTTCTTCCCCTTTTTTCTTTTTTTCCCTCTTTCTTTTTCTCCCTTCTTCTTCCTTCCTTCCTTCTTCTCTCTCCTCCTTTCACACTCTCTCTCCTCCGGTCAACAGAGACCCAGCCCGAGCCGGCCAAGCCCCGCCACCCTTCCTCCTCAGCCTCAGCGCGGCCCGGCCTGTGCCGCCCACGCCTCAGCCCGCCGCAGCCACCGGCCCAGCCCGCGCCGCCTCCTAGCGCCGCCTCCGCTGCCGATCTCAGGGCGGATAACACCGCCGCCGCCAACGGAGCTAGCTCTGTTTCCCCCTATAAAAGCCACCCAGCCGCCGCCCTCTCTCTCCCTCATGCCCTAGCGCCGCCCCGCCACGAGCGTCCTCGCCTCTGCTTCCCCTCGCCGCTACCCCTGCAAGCCAAGCGTCGCCGCTCCCAAGTCGCCTCTGCCTTGCCGTCGCAAGCTGCCACCACCGTGCGAGGCGCCGCTGCCGTCGCCGTGGTCATCGCCGTCGTCGTCTTCGCCCGCAGGTGAGCCCCGTGCCTGCCGCCTCCCTCTCGGCCCCTCTCTTTTTCCCTCTCCGCATCCCTTGGTTCGGGAAGATACCATCCATCTTCGTCCTCCCCGTGCTCCGCCATCCTTCGCCGCCCCTCACTGTCCTCGGCACACCGCCGCCCTCCACCGCCCGGCATCACCATCCCCGCGCCACCACAGTGGCCACCGCCGTCGTTGCCGTCGAATATCTTCCCTCCGACCACTGCTACGTCGCGCCATGGCAAGGACGCTGCACGCCTCGTCCTCCTGCGCCACTGACAGGCAAGCCCCGCAGGCACCCCCCTCTCCTGTGACCGACATAAGGGCCCCACCGGCAGCCCTCCTCTTCGGTGATTGACATGTGGACCCTGGCGATTTTATCCTCAAGTCATCTAAGCCGTCGGATCATCTCCATTAGATCTGAGCCGTTCAATTCTCAGAAAACCCCTAGCAAATCTCCACTGTCTGATCGCCTCCGATCTAATCCGAACCATCGAATCCGATCTGTGACCACATCAGCCCTATTTCCCACATTATCAACCACCTTAGCCACCACGTCACTCTTCTCGGCCACGTGGCAGTACACCTCACCAAGTCTAGTAGTCCTTTTCTCCTTGGTCTGTAAACCTAATCCATAGTGAACCAAGCCACTGGCTTGTGGATCCTACTGGTCAGCCTTTTTTTAAATAATTATCTTAATTTGGAAATCCAGGGAATATTCTAGAGAATATTTCTTTTTTATTTTCTTTTCGAATTTTTTCTGAATTCGAACTTCTAGAGGCCATATCTTTTCCGACCGAACTCCGATTCGATCTGTTCTTCTTTCTAAATTTATCTAAAATCATGATCTACATGTTTGTGTACTTTTTATATACTGTTTATTGGAGTTTTTTAGTGTTTTTTCTCATTTTGTGTGTAGTCACGTAGATTTCGACGTTAGTCAGGAAGTTTGAGGAACAGCTCGGAGGATCATCTGAAGACTTTTCTAATGCAAGGTAAGTTATATGAAAATCTACTTGAGTATGTTGATCCCAGTTGTAAAAATTACTTTATTTTAAACGTTATTGCATGTAAAACTTTGAAATGTCATTATTATAGGTATTTATTTATTATTCTATATTTCTTGATTATGGTCACATTTTGTTGTTGATACCTTTACTTGATACCCTGGGTAATTAATATTGACTAGTTAGATGTCTAATTAATAATCTAGCTAGATTATTTAGGATCTGCTTAGCCAATGCATAGAAACTACAGCGTTATTTTTATGTGGGATAATAATTGATTCATTTATGGATAATTCATGATTAATGGCTATATTTTTCATGACAGTTGGTCATGGCTGGTTAATTAAATATGCTAACTAAAACTTGACTGATGGTGGGTTATGAGTATATGGAATAACGATGTTGTTGGTTGTGCTCATGACAATTAAGGACCAGTTTGCAAGCAACCGTTGTAAAGTATTTATCGTACTAACCACAAGCTAATATGGGCAACAATTAGACTTGTAGTGTAGCATATCCCAGTAGGAGGCACTATGGTGTGTTTAGTTTATAGGTAGTAGTGTCAATAAATACACAGTGGCAGCATCAATAAATTCATATGTTTGGGAGCCAAGAGTTTCTCTAACCTAGAGGTTAAGTCACCTCTATTGGGGATTTGGCCAGTGACCATTCTATTGGGCAAGTTACATGAAAAGTCTTGTCACGGTTTTCCCTTTACAGTATCATGGTGGTATTTCGGGGCATGGTGACATGTGTGGAACCGTGTCTTGTGGGTACACCTCTGGCCAGAGTAAAACTGTTTGAATAGCTATACCCGTGGTTATGGATGAGCCTAGCAATATTTTTCGTGATTAATCTCACACTACTCATTAATGGTGATAAATGGTGGAAACTTGATACCTTCAGGTTTGGAGGGTTATGGTTTAGGCCTGAATTGCATTGAAGTGTTATTCAGTGATTGGTTAAATATTAATCAATATTTAAACTATATTGCTTATAATGCTTTTAAATATAAATGTTTTAGATGTTTATGCAAATAAGTCATATTATGCTGTCTTTTGGAATCTTGTTATATTATTTTGAATTCCTTATATAGCTTATTGAGTACAGTGGATGGTACTCACTCTTACAATAATACCATCGTTAGAGTGAAGATTTACGTGGAAGGAAAAGATTTTAGTGTTTGGCTTATACCCCAGTTAAGCTACCTGTGGGCTTGGTGCTGAAGCTTCGCTAGATTGCCGTTCTGTTACAGTTTTATTTTGTGTGAAGACTAAATGCCTCTTCTATAAGTATTTATCGTTTATCGTTTTGGTTACGTTTATCAAATTCTCTATTTATGTACTTCGCCTGATTTTTGAATAAGAGTTTAATGCATAAATTAATTTTGAAAATTTTGATAAATTTTCGGACGTGACATAAGACTACTGTTTGTCATTTTTTAGGAGATTGAGATTGAGCTTTGCTATTTAAGATCTTCTCCGCTAGCTTCGCACAATGGAAATAATTATGTAGTACTACTACTCATTTATGTGGGTCCCGCATAGTGAAGGTTTTTCACTCCTTCTCGTGCAGCAACCTGATATTACTGGCTCGCATTTGTTTTTACTTAACTCGGTGTTTCATTCGAGATGCCTAGGGAATGACAGACCTAGGCTGATCAAGCCAATTAGGTTGAGCCACCAGGCAGATCCTCGAGCTAGTGACGACACTTGCAAAAATCAGTGTTATACCTATCAGGTACCATTGCTAATACAAATAATAATATTGATATTTTTTGGTATCTAAGATATCCGACATGGTACCTGGTATAAGATGTGGTGCCTAGGATATGGTATATATGGGTATCTGGCCTAGAAACTTGGTATTGAATATGGCACCCATGGGTATCTAGAAAAAAATATTTTCATAGACAGGCTTCACAGGGAACCACCTACACTAATCAATTTGTATATATGGTTTCTTAAGGATGTGTTTGGTTTGGGGATGAGATAGGATGGGTTAGACCCATCCCTTTTTTTGGGGATGGGATGGCTCTAGTTGTTTGTTTGGTTTGAGAAATGTGGTGGTTCTAGTTTTTTGTTTGGTAGAAGGGATTAGAGTGGGCGGGGGCGGACGAGGCCGAGGGTCCGGACCGTCCTCACCCTGTCCGGACGGTCCGGACTGTCGCGCCCCTCCGGCCTCTCCGTCGCCCATCGCCGCTCGCCGCGCCCCTCCGGCCTCCCGAGCTCCGTCACGCCCCTCTGGCCTCCCGAGCTCCGTCGCCCGTCGTCGCGCCCCTCCGGCCTCCCGAGCTCCCTCGAGCTCCCTGGGCCCCTCCGGCCTCCCGAGCTCCACTGAGCTCCCTGGGCGCTCCCCCCTGGGTTGCGCCATCACCGCTCCCGCCGTGGCCGCTCCCCCCTGGCCTGCGCCGTCGCTGGCTTGCGCCGTCACCGCGCGTCAACGCGCCCGCGAGAGCTGGGTCGGCGCGGTCCGGCCGTTTTGGCCGGATCGATCGGTCCCGAATATTTGAGGAATATTCCCCTGTTGGGTCCATCCCAACCCACTAGTCCACAAACCAAACACACCAAAAAATAGGATGAACCCATCCCAACCCACCAAATCCATCCAACCAAACACATCATAAGAGAACCGTCTGTAAAAATTATTTATTCTAAAAAAATATGAGAATGTATAATAAATATTTGGGCCCAAAATAATATCAAATGAAAAGACTTTTTACTACAAATTTGTAGATATCGCCGAGAGGTGCAATTTTTAGAGAAAATTTGTCTATCATATAACTTCAAATGTAAAAATCATCATATTTTTACAGGCGGTTTTAATAAGAAACCGCCTCTAAAAATCATGATATTTGTAGGCAGTTCCTTAGACTGCTTGTAGAAATAGAATCTCACAGGTGGCCGAAAATAGTTTTTTAGCAGTCCATATCATGCAATTTGTAGTAATGTATGGGCCAACATGCACCGTTAAGAGTACTTATGGAATGATCAACTTGGATGTCGACATTTTTCAAGAGTATACTCATTTACAATGCCATAACATATATCATTGAAAAAAAATACCTATGTCGTCAAACAGAAGAAAACTTTTAATTGTCATTTTTAGCTCAAGCATGTATATCAGGAATGACTGAATTTGCAGAAAACTCCTGACTCTTCAGTTAACAGTACAGAAAGAAGATCAATGGAGCTACATTTGGGAAAATACCAGTTATGATTCACAAAAGCTAATTATTGAACTTTATCAGCTTACTAAACCAAGCATACTTTTCTTGTGGATATGGAAAAGTAAGTGCACATCAAGTGTTTTTGTTCGGATGGCTTGTGTTCATGGACCATATAAACAACATGGAGTGACCTGACTTGTGTCTTGTGCAATCAAAGAATCAGAGATTGCCCTTTTGCTCAGCAATGTTGGAAACTCTTTAGAAATTACATGGCAAATGAATGAAATCTTTCAATCAACGATGGTGATCGCAAAGAAAACCAAACTTTCTGCTTCATAGAGAAGATTTTGTTGGCAGCTCTTGGAATATATGGAAGCATAGAAATGGTTTGATCTTTTAAAACAAAAGTTCAGCATTAGCATCTTGAGGATGCCTCTTGAAGGATGAATTTTCTTATATTAATTTTCAAACAACGAGACCAAGACAAAACATCACTAGCAGACTAGATTGAAACGTTGTAATTTTTGCTTTCGTTTTCTTACATAACTTCTTGATTTAATAAAGAGTAAAATGCACATTGCACTGAGTAGAGTGTACCTTGTTCCGCTTTGCGCCTCAGCCACGATCTCCGCCTCCCCGTTCTACATAAATCCTTGCCGTGTCATCTAACGCCCTCCGCGCCATGATTCCGAAGGGCTGCCGCCAACCGCCGTCTCCAGCCGCTCGCCGCCACTGCTGTAGTCGCCGCCGAGCCTCGCTCTGGCCTCCGCCACCTTCGCTGCACCCAGGCGAACCCCGTCCAGCCACCCGTTGCCCAGCTCTACCACCAGAACGCCGTAGCCCCGGTCGAGGTGAGCTCCGCCGCCGCAACTCTCCATCCGAGAAATCCCGCCATTCGATACGGACTTTTTCCTTTATGACCCCTCCTACACTCTCGCTAGGTCCTGTGCGCCCACGTACGTGCTTCCATTGCCATGGATCGCCGCCGGAGCACCCTCATCGTCACCATCCCAAAGCCTCAACACCGCCACAGTCCTCTTCTCGCCAACACCCTCCGCTGCGCCGGATGGTTGCCAGCAGCAACCATTGGGTTGCGCGCGCCGCCACTGGTCGGGTGCGCCACGGGGCATTGCCCCCTTTGCTCCTAGCCGTCCAATCTGCCTTGGCAAATGAAGGCCATCTACGTGGCCCATCTCGGCTTGCCCGTACCCCTACCACGTCGATGCTGCATTGGCACCGCCTCGGCAACGTCGTCCGCCATGGCTGCCACATCGGGAGCCACATGGTGTGCCCGCGCCCGCGCGTGCGTGGACTCGGTCCACCGTGCACCGCCGCGCTTTGAGTCACTGACTAGTGGGGCTAGCTTGTCGGTGCCGGCCTCCCCCTCTGTTAGCTGATGCTATTAAGCTCGTTTAATGCACAATAAATCTATAAGGCATATCTTTTGTATAGTAAAATATAGAGAATCCTTAAAAATTCATAACTAATTCATACAAACTCCGATTTATTCCATTCAAGTTGCATTAAATCCAGAAGAATGCCAAGAATCAATTAAAAATGGTTTTAGCTCCTATTTTAGTGTTCTTATGTACTGTTTTTATTGTTTATGCATTGATTGTTGATAGAGAGCGACGTTTCTGACATCCTGTTGTATTACGAGGTGGTTTCTGAAGTTATAGAAGCTGAGCGAGGCAAGTTGCATCTATACTCTTGAACATATTGTACCCTATTTATGAAAAAATGATTTGTTTTGCTTAAATAAAATTGCATGTTTTATCATTTCATGTGGAATGGGAATTACCTATGTATAGTATATATCACCCTAGTTGTTGAACCTGTTCCTGTGTTAACCTGGGTAATAATATGTCTATATTATGACTTAGGTTTGCTTAGCCATGCTTAGACTAAATTAGCTTAGACTAAATTAGCTCACTTTGAGAAACAATTACTCATTACTATATTTTGTTCGACCTTGTGTCGAGATGATGGAATGTTGATCATAGACAATCATATAACTAAAATATGACCCTAATGGTGGGTTGTGGGTGCATGGTTTTGCTGGTCGCACCCATGGCAATTAAGGATCGGTTCACAGGATCCCCTTAAGCAGATTTCCGTATTTACCACAAGCCAGCATGGGCAACGGCTGGGCTTGTAGCATAGCTCTTCCCTCTCTTAGGCACTGTTGGTGAGGATGGGTGTGATGGAGTTGGGTCGGTTCAGGTTACGGGTTGATCGGCTTTCGGATCCATCGTGGTGCAAGAGGGGTAGACTGACCGACACGGTTTGACCTATCGGCAGGAGCAACCTCAGCGTGGTGTGGATGGTTGGGGAGGAGTTGCGTAAATGGTCCTGTCATAGCCTCTCACGGGGTGCCATGGTGGCACGTTAGCGCATGGGAACGTGCATGGGGCTGTGTCTTATCGGTACAGTTGTACACCTCTGGCCAGAGTTAAAACTATTCGAATAGCCGTGCCCTTGGTTATGGGCGATTGGCCAAGACTCACCGTGATTAGTCTCACCTTAATAAATTTGACTTAAAATATGGTGTAGAATCAGGATGGATGGTTTGAGCCTGTCCAACGTGGTGTAGCATTGTTCAGAGATGGACTAATATTGCTTAATATAACAATGTTTTATCTATTTTACAACCACAACCGTTTACAATAGCTTTATGCAAATGAACCCCAAAACCCTGATTTATCACCCGTGCATTGTTGCATTCTTGCTAGTGTTACTTGTTGAGTACTGTGGGTGGTACTCAGTCTTGCTCGCTTTTTCCCTCAGAGCTGGAGTTCTACTCTCATGAAGATCATCAGGAGGAGTAGGCTTGTACCGCCGTCAAGCTGCCTGTGGACTGTAGCCTTTGCGCAGCTTAGTTTAATTTACCTTTAATGTTTTCGTTGCATTTAACACCCTGAAAATCCCTAAAAAAATAAATCATGTGAAAAAGGATTTTAGAAATTATTTTAAAGGACTCACGGAGTGAAATCATAAAAATCCGAGAAAATTTTCAAACAAAGTTGGTTTAGATTAAATTTTATAAAACACTTTTCTTAATCCTTTATCTCCTAGAATTTTCCATGCATTAATTGAGCAAGGAAAGTATTTTTAATAATTAGAAAAATCATTTCAACATTTAAAATAAAAGAAAACCTTTAAAAACCCTTTATCTGTTCTAGGGCGGAGTCTGGCCCATCACTGTGCTCTCCTCCCTCTCCTGCGCCTCCCCTCTCTTGCTGACAGTGGGGACCACCTATCAGGGACGTTTTTGACCTCAGGTCAGAGAGCTCCTATGCAAGCCCAACATCGCCGCCGTGAATCCCGCTCCGATTCATTCTCTTTGAGCGAGTTTTCCCCAAATTGGTTGAGGGGGTTTGATCCCCTCAACCTCCTCGTCCTTTTCCCCTGAGAATCGTGGCGAAAAACCAATGGCATCGACTCCGATACGAGCTCGTGAAGCTTCGGGACTCCGGGAGAAGACCGAATCTGCCGCCGCGACCGAACCTGACCCAATCTCTCCTCTCCTCAGCTATAAATAGCGTCCCCGGGCTCCTCTCTCTCCCTTTCCGCCGTCAATCAAGCTCGCCCTAGCTCCAGTTGCCCTAGCACCGTGCTAATCCAATCCGCTGCCGCTGCTGCATTCCAGCCGAGCTCCGCCATCGCCTTAGCCACCGCTAGTGCTCGCCATAGCCTCTGTTGGAACCGCCGGATCATGAGGAAGCAAGGCCGCCACCTCCCAGCCACCGAAGACTGCTGGAACAGCATCGCCGCCAAGGACCGAGCCTCTCCACCGCTTGTAGCTCACCACCAGTCGTTCTCGTCGCTGTTCATCATTGTTTTGCCCTTGGTAAGGTTTGCCGCACTCCCCTCTATCCCTCTGTACCCTCGCCGTGCTCCGCCGCGCTGCCGATCGCCGTCGACCATTGGTTCCCGAGCCACCGACATGGATGCCACGTAGGCGCCAGCTAGGAGCCAACTCAGCACTGTGGGCCTGTCCCATTTGGGTTTAATCTGAGCTGTTGATCGCCTTGATCAGATCCTAGCAGTTTGATCTTCCTTTGATCTGATCTAGACCGTTGGATCTTTGTGAACGGTCTACTGTGAAACCGAGCCTCTCCTTTCTCTGATCTGTGGGCCCTAGGTGTCAGGCCCTCCTATCCAGAGCTGACGCCATAATTTATTTTTCCAAAATTAAAATAAATCATAAATGACGCAATAAATCGGTTTAATCTTTTTGAATGGGCTTTAAAAGGGTTAAAACTTCTAAAATTCATAACTAATTCATCCGAACTCCGTTTGGGGTGATTCAACTTGCATAATTCTTTAAAAATCAAGATCTACCTATTAAAAATATAATATTGTATTATTGATGTGCGGTTATGTATGGTTTTTCTCGTTTTTGTTTGTTGCCTTTAGCCGGCGATGTTCCAGAAGAGTCAGGGTTTTACGAGGAGAGTTCTGAAGCGTTCGCAGAGCAGCAAGGCAAATCACACAGATCCTTAACACCTTTGAGCATGTTGTACCTATGTTTTAAGCTATTTTTTCCTTCAACTATGCATTTATTTTATAATGTCATCGGGGAGGGGGGGGGAGGGGTAAACACTGATCCTTGTTTATAGCCCTATTGTTTTGATTACGTGTTATTGTGTAACGACCCGTTTTCCTTTTCCCTGTTGAGACTTGTTTTCGGGATCTTAATCCTCTCCTATCCTGCCAGTTGTGCCTCTGTTTTCCTTCTCCCCGGCCAGCCGACTACCTTCTCCCTTGAGCCGAGTAGATTGCCACTCAGTCCTTATATCCTGCCCTTTTCCTTGTCTTACTCGGACCTCCTTGCTACCGAGTAAGCACTGTGTAGTGGCCGACTACCTTGTTGAGACCTGTTGTTTCCTTGTCCCCCGAGTTGCACCCGCCCGTTGGACGCCGACTACCGAAGTGGAGAAGAACCAGTCTTCACCTGCCCGCAGCACCGTTTGGACCGATGGACAATAACCTGCTGCATTGTTTGGACCAGTGGTCAGTCCGAAGCCCTGTCAGTGAGATTTCTCCAACCTATCCTAGCCTTGACCTTAATGTCTCATCGCAGCTACAGTGCCTGCCAACTCCTCTGACCAGTTGGACTCCAAAGTCACTCCCTGTCAAATCCTTTGTCAGTTCACCTTGACTTCTTCTCCCTAGCCATTGCCAGCTTCACCGTGCCTCACCCTTGCACACCGGCTATATATTGAGCCATCCATGTTCCTTCTTCCTTTGTTTTGCAAAGCGGCCAGCTCCAGCTTTGCTGAGTTCTTGTTCTTCTCTCTAGCTTTGGAGCTCTGTCGCCTGGTTCGCAAGCCTGGTTGAGCTGACTGCCCCCTTTTCTGCAGCCGACTACTTCTTGATCCTTTTCTTAGTGTTTTACTTCTCCTGCTTATCAGTGTTTCTTTCTGCTTGTTCAGAGCCTGAACCGGTGGACGATCCAGAAGCCGCCTTCGCCGAAGAAGACCCCTCCTTGGAACAAGGCAAGTCTCTTTGATCATATTGTTTCCCATATATGCAAAACTATGTTGTTTGGAAAATATATGCATGCTTAGTTTACACCTTTTTAAACTGTTGGCCTCGGTTTTGCAAGCGCAACCGATGGACCTACCCAGTAGTAGCACTTATTTTGGTAGGATGTTGATATATAATTCTCCCTTGAGAGCCCCACAAATGGCACGCTAGCATCCTATCTGAGGATACGATGCCGAGTAGAATAGCTTAGCCCTGCAACGTTGTTTGTCGTTTGGGAAAACATTGGGTTTTACTAAACTGATTGGAAAACCCGGTACTCTGTGTATCGGCGTATTTCGAAACAAATAAAGTTGTGAAAATCTTGATGTACAGAGACAATGCCTGTGTGGCTTGGCTATGTATTATCAGTAAGGACCGTTTCCTTTGGGGATTCCATCCGAGCATCTTACAGTGCGACCAGACGGGTATTATGGGATGCCCCTTTCTGAGTAAATAGTAGGTTTAGGGAAGTTCAGTGCCGACCACTGAATCCTGTGTGGATCTTTCGGCTGGCATTGGATGACTCTAGACTGGCTTTGGAAATGGCCTTGTCACGAATTCCTGGGTACAGGCCAGTACTCGGTGTAATTTTCGTGTCGGATGGGTAAAGCGCACACCCTCTGCAGAGTTTAGCAGAACTGTTCGAACAGCCGTGCCCACGGTTAAGGGCGATGCAAGGTGATTCCCATAGCGTAGATTTGTTTGCCAGTGATTTGTGAAAGTGTTTGATGGAAAGGGAACCGTGACCAGAGTTTGCCGAGTGAGCAAACGGAAGGCTTGTGTGGCCAGAAACGGATCTGTGTGATCCGGGGTGTTAAGCACCATAATCAAGTGTGTGAAAAGTAAATAGGATGAAGATCATGCTCCCGGGTTGTAGCCAGGGCAGCAAACTTAAGCCCCCGGGTTGTAGCCAGGGCGGCAGTTGTACAGATGTCTTCGGGTTATAGCCAGAAGACGGATTGATCATGCTCCCGGGTTGTAGCCAGGGCAGCAAGTTGATCAAGTTGTGCTCCCGGGTTGTAGCCAGGGAAGCCACTTTAGCTAGCTGGTTGTAGCCAGCGTAGCAGGCATTAAGTGCCGTGAACATGCTCCCGGGTTGTAGCCAGGGCAGCAATGTTCGAGCCCCCGGGTTGTAGCCAGGGCGGCGGTTTAGCTAGCTGGTTGTAGCCAGCGTAGCAGGCATCAAGTGCCACAGCTGAGATTTGGTTGTAGCCGAGTCTCAGGGTCAACGAGTGGTTGTAGCTACTCGGGAGATACATGACCAGCAAATGCGAAGTAAAAGAATGATATATATACATATGCTTGATTCATTAATTGGCAAGTTGTTGAAAAGCAACTTGCGGAATGGATCGAGGCGTGAGCCTCTTTCCGACAACTAAGCTCACTAGTGTTTGCAAAGAAAAGAGTTTCTAAAGGCAATTTTCACAAATAAACCCTTAGCCTTTCTGTCTGACCGTCATGGCATCTTTCCCGGCTTGCTGAGTACGAAAGTACTCACCTTGTTCATATATATGTATAGTAGGTTTTGGAGAAGAAGACGAAGACCCGACTGCTGCCGAGTTCCTCCAAGACCAGGCCGACTACGAAGACTTCTGAAGGTTTCGAGCCTAGTTCCCAACCGAGCCTGTGGTGTAGTTTTTGTCCAGCTTCCGCCCTGTTTTGCTGTTTTCGCTAGCTTACCTGTTGATTATTTTTGCCCATCCCGGGTCTGTCCTGGATGGATCTCCTTGTACATATATGTAAGTACCCTGTTATGTATTTATTGTAACTCTGAGTTGTATCATTGTTGTGCGTACCCGACTACTGATCCTGGGATCGGGTGCCGTATGCACATGGTGGCCTTCCACCTAGTCGGGAGGCGCCACAGCAGTGGTATCAGAGCAAAGGTTGGCCCTAGGAGCGAAACCCTACGCGTGTAGATGACTTTGAGGATCATATTTTGAAAAACTATACTATTTGCGAAAATCTAGGACTTGTTTGAGTATCTTTCTCTCTGCTTTGTAGAATTTTGGAAAAGTTTCTAAACTCTTGGCTATCTCTCTACCTTTGGTTCCTGCGCAAGCCCTTAGGTTCCAGTGCCCTATCTGCCGTCTTTTCGGCTGGGTTCCCGAGTGTGTTCTTTATTCTGCTGCTTGAATCCGTCTTGCTAATCTTGTTGCTCCTTCATTTGTTCCATTGGTTTGGTCGCCGATATCCTTGCTGAGCCTTTCTCCCTTGGTTGCCCTTTTCTAGGACCAGATGGCAGAATGTCAGCGCCGTACTGTTCGTGCTCCAGCTCGCTTGGGTTTTGAAGGCCAAGGTCCAGTCCGCAACAACCTGCTTACCGCCGCGGAGGAACAAGAAGTGGAGCAGACTCATGATCGGATGTCCGGGAATGGCCGTGCAGCCGGCCTTGGTACCTTTGACGCTGCAGCAGCAAACCCCGGAGGATTGCCTCAACCTCCTCACCTTCCAGCAGACCCCCAGCAGCTTATGGCCATCCAGACCCAGATCTTGCAAGGCATTGCTCAGAACTTGGCCGCAATGCAGCCTCTCCTCCATCAAGTTCAACCAGCACAAGCTCATGGCCGCTCCAAGCTTGCCGATTTCATGAGGTCCCGTCCAGCCGAGTTTTCGCAGACTGCTGAGCCAGTAGAGGCTGACGACTGGCTAAAGGATATGGATATAAAGTTGAACCTAGTGCAGTGCACACCCGTGGAGAAAACCCAGTTTGCAGCACATCAACTACGAGGTCCAGCCGTCGACTGGTGGGAGAACTACTGTGCTGCCCATCAAGATGCTGCCAACATCGCCTGGCCCGAGTTTGTTGAAGCCTTCAGCGCTGCACATGTCCTAGAAGGAGTAATAGACATTAAGAGAGAAGAATTCAACAACCTTAAGCAGGGACATTCCAGCATCAGCGAGTACCTGAGTAGGTTCAACCATCTAGCTCGCTATGCACCAGAGGACGTGAATACGGATAAGAAGAAAATCAGAAGGTTTCTGAAAGGGATGAATGTGGCAATGAAGATCTAGCTTCTTGCCCATGACTTCCCTACTTTCCAGCACATGGTCAACAGAGCCCTAGTGGTTGAAGACGTGAGGAAGAAGATCGACGTTTTTCGCAAGCGCAAGGCCTCCCAGATGCAGACTCGTAGTGGTCCGAGTTCCAGGCCCTATCTCCCCAGTCCTTCCCGTCAGTTTGCCCCATCCCAGTTCCAAGAGCAGGTGTTTCGCCCATCTGCTTCTCGCCCGGCTTCTTCTGTTCAGTCCCGACCCCTCAGTGCAAGTACCGGTGCAAGTCGCCCTACCTCAGCCGGCCTTCAGCAGAGGAGTATCCTGAGTGCCCCAGGAAGCCGATGCTACAACTGCAACGAGTTGGGTCACTTCGCCCGACACTGCCCCCAGAAGCAAGACCCTGCAGTCCCTGGACGCCCCAACGCCAGCGTTTCAAGAGCCCCTGTGTTCAGTCGAGGACAGCCGACTACACATGCTAGTGGATCTGCCTCCCGTGCCCCTCCGGCCCTTGGACGTGGCCGAGTTAATCATATCCAGTCGGAGACAGCCTGAGAAGCTTCAGATGTGGTAATGGGTACGTTTCTTGTCAACTCCGTACCTGCAGTTGTTCTGTTTGATTCTGGAGCATCGCATTCTTTTATTTCTCAATCTTTTGTGGATAAGTATGGTTGGGATGTTCAAGGCCTTAGGATACCTATGGTCATACACTCCCCTGGCAAGGAGTTTAGGTTGAACCAATCTTGCCCTGGAGTTACCTTGGTAATTAAAGGGGTTAGTTTCTCAGCCAACCCCATTGTCCTGGAATCACAAGGCTTGGATTTGATTCTAGGCATGGACTGGCTAGCTAAGCACAAAGGCCGAATAGACTGTGCAACCAGCACCATAACCCTGCAGTGCTCTTTTGGACAAGAAGTGAAGTTTGCCCCCCTGGAAACCCTAAGAACCGACCTCTCCTGAGCTCTGTGCAAGTAGTCCCCTTGGAAGAAGTGCTGGTGATCAATGAGTACCCTGATGTCTTTCCAGACAGTCTACCCGGAATGCCCCCTGATAGAGAGATTGAGTTCTCTATAGAGTTGCTACCCGGCACAGTACCCATATCCAAGAGACCTTATAGAATGGCGGCTAAAGAGTTAGCCGAAGTGAAAAAGCAGATAGAAGAACTTGAGAGCCTAGGTTTTGTGCGACCTATGGGAATAATGTGACTAGCTAGCTCTAATTATTGGTTAGCTATAATAATTCTAGGATCCTGCTTAGCTAAGCTCAGAAACTATAGTATAACTTATGGGCTATCATTTAAATATTGATTACATTATCGGATTTACATGAAATGATGGTTCAGTTCACGACTGTGATCGTGAGAGGATAATTTAATGGGCAACTAAAACTTGACTAAATGGTGGGTTGTGAGCACAGGGATTGTGGTTGATGCATGTGGTGCTCGTGACACTTAAGGACTGGTTCGCGAGCTATTTTTGCGAAGCAATACCAGTACTAACCACAAGCTAGAATGGGTAATGGTGGGATTTGAAGTGTGCCGAATTCAATAGGAGGCACCAGGGCTTTGTTTGTGGCTAATATAAGTCCACACATGGTAGTTGGTAAGTCCATGAGTTCGGGCGTCGAGCCGTCTTGCGGGAAGGCACTTTATCACCCCTACCAGAGACCGGAGGTTTAGCGGGAGGCTCTCCTATTGTGCGAGTTACATGGATAATCTTGTTACAACTCCTTTCCGAGGTACCATGGTGGTATTGAGGTGCATGGTAACGTGTTGTGGGATTGTGTCTTGTGGGTAAATTAGTACACCTCTGTCCAGAGTAAAACTGTTCAAATAGCCATGCCCACGGTTAATGGCGGCCTAGCAATGTTTTTAATGATTAGTCCCACACTACTTTACATTAGTAATGGATCATGGAATATGGTTAGCTCCAGGTTTTGAGCGGTTGGGCCTGTACCGCTTTGGAGTACAATGTTGGTTAATATTGATTAATATTACTTGTTTTACTACCTTCTTAAATGTTTCATTAAATGTTGTTTATGCAAATTGAGCCCTATTATGCCATCCTATGGATATTTGTGCACATGCATATTCGCTGTGTGGCTTGCGGAGTATTTCATGTACTCACCTTGAAATCAATAATCATCATTAGAGGAGAACTTCAGCAATGAGGATTTCTTGGAGGACTGAGTAGGAGCTTGGTCAAGCACTTGTGGATTGGGAGTCGTCACGTTGTCCGTAGTTTAATTTCGCTGCTTAGATTTCTTTTATTTTGAGAGGTGCCATTCGCCTCTATAATAAATACATTCGATTATGTAAGACAGTTACTTTGATATCAACTATGTTATTTGTGTGCCTTGGTTGATTCCTGGACGAGGATTTACGCACAACAAATCACCCGAATTTTGGATGGAAATTCCGGGTGTGACAATTTGTAGGACATTTTATTATGTTTGTAAGACGCACTCTGTATGACAACTATGTCTGTGTGTACCCTGGGTTTTCCTGAGCAGGGATTTAATACGCCTTGATGCCTCCCTCACTGTTGTTGACACCGAAAATCACCAACAACATTGAGAACGAGCCGATGATCTGGTTCAGTGCACTAGACACGCGAAGGCCTGGGAGATCTGCTTAGCTCCAGTGCAGGTCCTAAGTTTGAGGTTCGCAGGCGTGCCAGTCAATTTGACCCAGCAATTGACAAGGAGATAGAAAAGTTAGATCATTGATCTAATCGGCCAACCAGCCGATACAGACTTCCTCCAGCCGATTGCCGATAGTACTTGTACATCGGCTAGAAGCCGATGATGATATAAGTAAACAATAAGCCAGCCGACTGCCGAAAAAACACTTGGACATCGGCTAGAAGCCAATGATAGAGTAGATAAGCAGAATAATATTCAAGACAATGCAATCGGCTTTATCTATTGAAAGATAACTTATCGGCTAGGCACTCCGATAAAACATCGCATAAACACCCATCGGCTTAACAAGGATAAATCTATCATTATCAATCTATTAGGTCAAACTTAACTGATGCAGCACAGATTAAAAATAATAAAAGAACCTCGATGAGCCGATAGATCTAATGTAATCGTGATGAACTATATGATAACTTATTGGCTATACATCCCGATAAGACACTTGCATAAAATCTATCAACCTAGCAGGAATAATTTATCACAGGCAGTTTAGTAGGTCGGACCTAACCGATGCAGCACAAACTGATGATAAATTGTCCCCAGTAAGCCGATAAAATCTATGCACGCGTGATGTGATATATCCACTCGGCCTAAGAGATCAAACTTAACTGATACAGCCATAGACAGAATAGATACACCATGGTAAGCCGACTAGCGTAGATCAGCTAGAATATCGGACCTAACCGAGGAAGTCCTAGCCGATAAGGTAGTCGAGGTAATGAGACTTACCCTCTCGCAGGAGTTCAGACCTAACCGATGCAGCCCGGCTCGAGAAGCAAGAACCCGTCGAAAAAGGTGGTGATGCGCCGAATTTGTATTGATCTGAGAGATCGTTTACATGGTCCCCGGGCATATGTATTTATACCCCGAGTTGATACAGTCCTGATTGGATACGAAACAGGAGTTTCCTAACTATAAAAGGAAAATTAACAAGTCCTGATCGGACACGAGATCAGGTTTTCCTAAAAATTATTAAAGCTACCTAATTTATAGATAAAATAGTTAACTGCCATGCTGTGGTCTTCACGATTCCTTCCTGAATTCGGCTTCTTCTGGATTAGCTTCCATCAGTTGATATAGCTTCTTTCCTTAACTGAACATAATAACGAACCATACCAAATTTTGGTGTTAACAACCGTGCAGCCTGTCGTCCGTGGCTGCACGTCGATAGTGTAAGCCCCCACGTCACCGTCGGGCCTAGCTCTGAAGAAAATGGCGGCCCACAAAGACCGTACACTGAGAAAAATGAATCGTCCATCCCGATCTCCGTGCGCTCGGCTCAATCGAATTAGGAGTCCATCAGACGGCTATACCGATGGGTTCGATTCTACTTCAGGCCTTCTTTCACGCCTTCGCCGGGGCTAGCGTTTCGAGTGCTGCAGTGCCTCCTCCACTTCTCCGTCATTCCTAGCTCCAGAATGTTATTTCTCCATCACCTATTGGCCTTCTTCTACCGGAATCAATGGGCAAGATGGGGGTGGTGCCGGCACATGCATCCTTGAGCAATGATGCCTAGCAGCTTGTCAGTTTGGTATCTAGGAAATCGAGGTGCTGGTGGCTAGTGCAGTTTGTGGATAGCACATCCCCACCCACCGGAGAAGATGAGGTGGGGCCTTTCCCACCGGCGATGGCGGCATGAGCTATTAGGTACCTGTCACTCCCAGAAATTCACCAAAATTTCTAAAGTTAATTTGTGTATTAAATCCTCGTCCAGGAATCAGCCAAGGTACACAAATCAACAATTTGATAAATATAACCAAAACGATAAATAATAAATACTTACAAAAGAGGCACTTAGTCCTCACACATCAGAAAATTGCAACGGAACGGCAATCTAGCGAAGTTTTAGCACCGAGCCCATAGGCAGCTCAACTAGGGTATAAGCCAAACACCAAAATCTTCTCCTTCCACACAAATCTTTACTCTAATGATGGTAATATTGCATGACTGAGTACCGCCCACCGTACTCAACAAGCCACACAAGGAATGAAAAATAATGCAACAGGATTCCAAAGAAAAGGCATAATATGGCTTACTTGCATAAATAACATTTAAAACTTACATTTAAAAGCATTGAAGTTTAATTAATATCAGCATTAACCGATCGCTAAACAGCACTCCAATGCAGTTCAGACCCAAAACCACAACCCTCCAAAATGGAGTTATCAAGTTTCCATCATTTATGACCATTAATGAGTATTGTGGGACTAATCACAAAAAACATTGCTAGGCCGTCCATTAACCGCAGGTACGGCTATTCGAACAGTTTTACTTTGGCCAGAGGTGTACCAATTTACCCACAAGACACGGTTCCACACATGTCACCATGCTCCAAAATACCACCATGGTACTGCAAAGGGGAAAACCGTGACAAGACCATCCATGAAACCCATACAACAAGAGAGCCACCCACCGAATCATCTGTCTCCGGTAGGAGCCATAGTTATTAGGACCGGACCGGATATTGAACCGGTGAGGCCATCGGTTCGCTGGTCCACTGGTCCAACTGTTAAGAACCGGTTGAACCGCTGGTTCGATAGTTTTAGACTGGATGAATTGAACCGGTCATGGAATATATTAAACCGGAGCAATATATATATATATATATATATATATATATATATATATATATATATATACAGTTGATTTATAGAAAAAATAAGCACATAAATATTTCAATTGTATAATCACAGTAGCTGCACTCAAAAATTATTGTGACATTTGAAATCGTAGACATAGTATATAAGTTCTTACTTCATAATTCAAATTCAACAAACGGTCTTACACTCCCACAGATCGACACCCACAATCACAACTCACAAGACCATAAGAACTACAAGTTCACAATTAGACAACAGGATAGCCACACAAGGGAATATTTGAAGATGCACAAGTTCACAACCAAAGTACCAAACAAGACAACGAGGTACGCAATAATAAGAAAAATGGTACTCAATAAAAACTAATTGGATCCCAATCATTCTCACCTCTAGGTGGAGTATTGTGAGGACTTGTTTCATCTTCACCATATTCATTGGACATATCGAGATCATGAAAATTAAATTCATTTTCTTGGTTAGGCACCATCTCCTCACTTTCTTCCATAGCATCAGCCTCAACCTCATCCAAATTTAGCACCAAATCTGAAAATTTTTATTAAGTTAAATGCTAACATAAGCAAAAACTTACATATACCATGTATGCTCAACTGATTTCACAAAATTAGAAATTTAGAAGACTTTACCATCTGTGCATTGTATACTCAATACAGCCAATTCAGTGCGGAAGCTGTTCAATTCTTCTGAGTTAAGACGAGGTGGATTGTCTTCTAAAATCCATGCTTCATTTCCCTTCCCGATTTCCTCCAAGCTGATTGGGTTATAATTTCTAGTGGAGATTTTAGACCTAATGTCGAATATTTTGAAATACAGCCATGTATTATTTCTTGGAACAAATACAACAGTCAAGTAATGGAAGTTAAGAAATCAAGAAAAGGGTACCTTCGCTGCAATCTCAAGTTGCAATGAACATAGCAAATATCACTAAGCCTCTGATGCTCAAGTCTGTTTCTTTTCTTAGAGTGCACATGCTCAAAATAGCTCCAGTTCCTCTCATATCCTGAAGCACTACAAGTTTGGCTTAATACACGCAAGGCTAGCTTTTGTAAATTTGGAGCGCTGCAGCCATAGGTTTGCTACCACTCATCTATGTGAAAAAAACAGAAATTAATGCTGCTGAAATGTAATGGAAAATTACAAGACAACAATCTAACAAAAGGGAAGTTACCAGCAAGCATGTGTTGTCGATCATTTATAGCAGTTGAACGTCCAAAGTCACCTTCTCCCTTTCTAAAAATTCTCATCTCTCTTGTCAAAGAACTTCGAAGAGCTACATCTTTCCCAGCATATTTTTCAATGACATCAAGAACTCCAGAAGTAGTGAAGCTATACTTCTCTCTTAGCTCATCATTATACTGGTTATTAGGATTAAACCAAAAGCCGGCAGCATGAAGATTCTAATCAAAGTGTTTATCCCACCGTGCATCTATGTATTCCAAAAAGGGCTTAACCAACTCCTTTCTCTGAAACCTCTTCACAATTTCCTCTCTAGAAGCATGGAAGGCTGCAAATAGATAGCCCATTGCAGGTCTCTCATCACTGTCCACGATTCTCAACACCCTAACAATTGGTTCTGATAATTGACAAACAACAGCACAATCTTTCCAAAAGTTCTGATCTAGCACAGCTTTGGTAAACTTTTTCCCTTGTGATTCCTTATGATATGCAGAGGTAGTCCACTCACTGGAGATAACCATTGCATGAAGATTAGCCTTGTGCTTGTATATGCTTTGCAAAGCAACAAAATTTGTAGCAAAACAAGTTTGTGCTGGCCGAAGAATTTCATGACCCTTAGTGAACTTTCTCATTAGATATAATGGATAGCAATGGTTATAGATATATTTTGTAATAGATGATGCATGAGCTACAGTGGTCTTCACTAAATTTTCCTTGCCAAAGTCAAACAATACTAAATTCAAACAATGGGCAGCACAAGGGGACCAATAAATAGATGGGAACTCATCTTCTGATCTTCTACCAGCAGCAACCATGTTTGAGACATTATCGGTGACAAAATGAACATGTTCAGGACCAACAAAGTTCACAACATCTCTAAATAATCTGAACAAGAACTCTATAGTTTTGGAACATTCAGTGGCATTAACTAACTTGAGAAAGACAGTACCTTTGGGACAGTAGACCAAGAAGTTGATGAGGGTCCTTCTCTTCCTATCAGTCCATCCATTAGCCATAATTGTGCAACCAGTTTCCCTCCAAGTTTTACGAAATCCATCAACAAAATTCCTAGTTTCCTCAACACACTTTGCAAGTAATGGACCACGCAAATTATTGAAATTTGGCCCCTTGTAACCTGAACCATATGCACACATAGCATCAAGCATTGGTTGATAAAAGATTGAATTAATTGCATTAAATGGAATAGATGCATCAATAAACCATCTTTCCACACACAAACCAGTCTTTAACTTGACTGTTTCTCCTTGGAGCACACTCTTTATTGTAGGTTGATCCCCTGGGCCAGTTCTAGGCTTGAAATACTTGCCAATACTAGGAGTAGTAGTGCCTCTTTTTCTTCCTCTATTTGCTGCAGTAGGAACACGCCGGGTTGGGGCTACTTCAGTATTAGAGACCTCACAGGATGCCTCTTCTAAATCTTCTCCAGGTTCTGGCCCATATGGGTTTTCTTCCTCATAGTTCTCTTGTGCCTTCCTTTTCTTATCTTTCCAATCTTCAATGTTTTGCTTCATTGCATGCTCAACCTCAGGATCAACCTTTCGACATCTAGCCACATTTCCTGGATATTTGGCTAGATGTTCCTTGAATCGGTGGATTCCTCCTCCTGAAAAAACCATGTCACAGTACATGTACTTGATCTTCTTTTTTCTTTCCTCAGTAATTTGTGTACAATACCCCCATGCTGGATCAGTTTTTCTTCTTGTCCTTGCTTCTGTTGAAACCTCTTGGCTAGGTGTTGGGTCTGTGCTATTGGGAGTGTTTGAAGAACCTACTGTGAAGTGTAAAAAAACTAGTCAGGACTAGCCACTGTCTAAAGAATCTGAGAACTTGAGATTGAGAAGTCTGAGTACTAACCGTTAGCCATGGTAGATGGGAGAAGTCTGTGCCCAACAAGACCAATTATATTATATTTCTGTTCTGTGAAATGTGATACAGCAGAGCACAAGTCATCTGCCTCTCTTCGGTAGTTTCCATACTGGAACTGACCTTCACTTTCCCTGGAAAAAGAGAGGGAACACCTATAAGTAAACATTGGAAGACACATATAATGTGGGACAGGCTGGCAGCTAGCGAGAACAGTACTCTAGGAACATTGTGTTACTAATAAAACAAATTTCAATGGAAGAATTACGGTAGTTGCTACTCACTGACATAATACAGACTAGAAAGTGCCTCTCTGTAACTCAGAAATATTTCAGTCGGCACTCATGCCTTAGAGTGATATTGTGGTATGATGCTATGTCATGGGCTCATGGCTGCCATAATGTGTTTACCAATGTCTTACCTATTTCCAGCAAAATCAAACCAAAACGCACTAAAGCCTTCCCTTGTTTGTTAGTGCAGAAGCAAGGTCAACCAAGATGCTATCATCCTGCAAGTTACCAATGTTACACATACTGATTTCTACTATGAGCATGGTCATTTCGCTATTACATTATGCATATGCATGCCATTCTTATGATGGGTTTCATTCTGTTTCTCATTTAACTACAAAACAATTAGCAAGATCTCTATCGTAGTCTAATCCGTATCATGCTGATATGGAACAAATATGTAAAAGAAAAGGTTTGCAAAACAAAATCTTGTTAAGCCCATTTAAGTGTGTAGGGCATTGCATCTTCAAATGTAAGACAAGGCAAACATATGTAGGAAATAACCTTGCCTTGCCGCCGCCGTGCGCCCGCCGTGCGCCTGCGCCTACGCCTTGCCTCCGCCGTGCGCCCGCTGCAACGCCGCCGCTGCTGCCGTGCGCCTCCACCGCCGCCGCCGCTGGACCTTGCCGCCGTCGCCGATCTGTTTTGGCACAGCAGCAACACAGGCGCAGGCAAGGCAAGACCGCAAGAGGCAAGGCAACCCTAAAAACTAGACATTTACGATTTTGCCCATCCCTGAGTTGTGTGATCCTAAAAAAATGGGGGGCAACAACTTCCACAAGAAAAAACCGCCCGGTTCCAATGAAACCGCCTGGTTCAGCGGTTTCGTAAAAATCGGCCGGTTCAACCGGTTTTTAGCGGTTCGATTGCATGGACGGTCTTTCAAGTGAACCGAGCCGCTATGCTCTCTAGTTCCATTTTTTCCGGCCGGACCGCTGGTCCGGTCCGGTCCTAATAACTATGGTAGGAGCTGATCAGGCTCCCAATAGGGAGACAGCCTAGCGCCCGGAACATGGACTTATTGACGACTGTCATGCATGGACTTATTGACGACTGCCACAACACACCGTGGGGCCTCTGGTTGAACGAATCACACTTTAGTTCTTGCCATTACCCATTCTAGCTTGTGATTAGTATGGGTATCGCTTCGCAACAAGTAGTCCGCGAACTGGTCCTTAATTGTCATGAGGACCTCTAGCATCATCATCATTCCATGTGCTCACAACCCACCATTAGTCAAGTTTTAGTTGGCACAATTAATTAACCAACCACGACCAACAGTCATGAAAAATATAGCTATTAATCATTAATTATCCATACATGAATCATTAGTTATCCCACATAAAATGACGCTAAAATTTCTAAGCATGGCTAAGCAAAACCTAAATAATCTAGCTAGATCATTAGTTTAGACATCTAGCTAGTCAATATTGATCACCTAGGGTATCAAGATAAAGGTATCAATATCAATTCATGGGCATAGTCAAAGAATATCGAAAGAATAATAATTACCCGTATTAACGACATTCCAAAACATTGCATGCAATAACATTTAAAACAAAATAATTTTCACAAATGGAATCAACATGCTCAAGGGGATTGTCGTGTGACTTGCCTTGCAATAGAAAAGTCTTCCGTTGATCTTCCGAACTCTTCCTAGTACTTCGTGATCCTCCAAAATAGCGGAAACTAAACGTCTACACGTAAAATGAGGAAAACACTAAGAAACTCCAAAATAAATAGTACAGAAAAAGTACATAATCATATAGATCATGATTTTAGATGAATTTAGGAAGAAGAATGAGTCGAATCAGAGTTCAAACGAAAAAGATATGGCCTTCAGAAGTTCGAATTCAGAGAAAATCCAAAAAGAATTGGAAAAGAAATATTCTAGAAATATTCCCCGGATTTTCAGATTAGAATAATTACTTTGGATAAATACTGACATGTGGGGTCCACGGGTCAGTTACCAGGCTTATGGTGGACTTGGTTTATGGATTTGAGAATAGGAGGGGCCGGTGGATTGGATGACATGGATGGCCATGTGGATGACATGTGGGCAGAGAAGATGAGCTGGCGGCCAAGGTGGCAATTAGGGCTAATGTGGCACCATCCGAGGGATTGAAAGAAATCCGACAGTGGAAAAATAGATCTAGATGATCGGACGATTGAGATCGGCTTAGGGTTTTATGAAAATCCGGTGGCTTGGATTAGGTCTCAAGAGATCGACAGCCGGGATCGCTAGGGTCGACATGTTTGTGTCCAGGGAGGGAGATGCTTCGGGCCCACCGGGCAGTGTCACAGGAGCATATTGCCGGGACGCACTTGCCAGCGGCTCGGGACGGGGCGACGCACGCCTGTGCCCATGATGCAGCGCGATGGGATGGTGTTCGACGGCGGCACGACATCAAGGACTGGTTGGCGGAGGGCGGTGAAGACGGCCGGCGACGCCAGGACAACGGCTAGATGGCGCTGCCCAACGGTGGCACGCCAGTGATGGAGGAGGAGAGGCCAATGGCAGCGACCCGATATGAAAAGATGAGGCGCCAGAGAGATAGGAGATAAAGGCGGCGAGTGGTGGCTGGGCTTAGTGCTCACCTGCGACACGCAGCGCTCAAAGACGATGATGACGGCCAAACAGCGGTGGCGATGTGAGGACAGGGTGGCGAGGGCAGCGGCGCTAGAGCGAGGGTGGCGGCTAGGGCACAGGGGCGCGGGGAGGGCTGCGGGCCAATATTTATAGAGGCTAGGGGCACTAGGGCGCGGGCAGCTCGGGTGGCGGCGCGGGCGAGAACCGCTGCGGCGGTCGCGAGACCCGCTGCGCGGCGGCGAGGTGGAGGTCGGGTGGTGGCAGGCTAGGCCAGGAAGCGGTAGGCCGGGCCAGGGCCGGGTAGGAGGGAGGCGCGTCCAGGGTGGCTCGGGGTCTGGGCCAGCCTGAAGAGGAGAGAGGAAGCCAAAGGAAGAAGAAAGGAAAAGGTAAGAGAGAGAAAGGAAAAAGGAAGAAAGAGAAAGGAAAAAGAGAAAAAGAGAAAGGGAAAATGAAAGGGGTTTTGGGTAAAATTACAATATTGCCAAATTTGGAATTTTGAGATATTTTAAGGAATCTGAGGGATAATTCAGAATTTTGGAAATGAAAGGAATCCGAAGAATTTTTGGGACATTTTTGGGAAACGGAATATTTGAGAAATAATTAAACACCCGAAATTTAGGAATAGTCAGGGATTGTAGAATGGAGAATATTTGGTGCGAATTGAGGGAATTGGAATATTCAAAAATATAGGAATACTTTGGGCAATCAGAGAACCGAGAATATTTTGTGGACTTTGCAAGTTGGAATATTTTGGGAATTCGGAAAACGGAAAATATTTTGCGAGGATATTGGAATATCGGGAATTTTAGAATATTTCGGATATTTGGGATATTTAAGGAATAATTAAACACCCAAAATATGGGAATATACTGGGGATTTGGATTTATTTCAACGGAAAGGAATTTTGAGGAATTATCAAGGATTTATTTCATAAAGAAAAAGAGATATCTAGGAAATTGAGACATCGAGAAATCTCGGACGGGGAATTCAAGGAGATTTTAGGGTTTCAAGAATGGCAATAGATATTGATAAAGGGGAGGGACACGGGTCTGAGTCAAAGAGAAAGATAAAAGAGTTGGACCAGAAACAACCCGAGATTAGGAAAGAAAAGGATTTTGTTTTTATTTATTTAATTACTAAAATGATCTTTATTATATTTAAATTAATTCTGGAGCTCTAAAAAATCCAAAAAAATTTCAGAGAGTTTATTACACCACGGGAAATTACCAGAGACAAAAACCACCATGAAACGGAAGGAAAATTTATTATTATAATACTTGAATGCTTAAAATATTCCAATAAAACCCTAAGGAATATAAAAGCATCCTGACATTAATTAAAATTTTGACTTGGGATTTTTAATATTGAAAATTTTCAAAATTTTCTTCAAATACTTTCACAAACAACTTTTGTAGTGTATTCTTGTATTTTTATTTACCATAGTAATTTTTAATTAAGGCGATTTTTAGGGTGTGACAGTACCCAACCATGGTGGCGCCATGGCGCTGTGTTCATCAATTCCAATTTCTGGCTGTGAGGTAAGCATATGCAGTGGCTCTAGTGTTGCTGCCGGTGGATACAAGCAATTGGGATCACACCAGTCGGACATCATCTTTTGCACCTCGAGCGGCAGGCAATACAATCCAAAGGCAACAACCAATTTGAACTGGCCTCTTCGTTATGATCAACGTAATACTTTGCTTGTGATGATAGTTTGGGCTTTGGGGCGCAGCAGTAGTTCAGTAGGCTGAGGTTGTAGTTTTTGATCTGCTAATGAGTATAATATTCCTGTTGTTCAGCTAAATTCAGCTTGTCAAGATCTATATAGGTAGAAGATGCCAATGGCACTTGTATGCTTGGTACCGCTTGCCAGTTTGCTTGGTGAAAATTCTTGACACTATAGGTTAAGGATTAAAGGAGGATAATGCATAACACAAGGTGATGCACTGCTTATTTTCCTAGATGATGTACCGTCTATTTTGTTAGATGACTACAACCTATTTATCCAAATGATGTAACTCCTTTTTTGGATGGTGGAATCCAAGAAGTTGGCGACGCATGCAATATGTAGCTGAACTATCTAGATCCAATCATTGTATCAGCAATGCTATTATTTTATCAGGTCAGTTTGTGTATAATATGGCTTTAATCTTTGTACTTCAGTTTCATAGCATAGGAAAAAGAATCTTTCCAAATCATATGGTCATTTGTAAACATATGACAAAAATAAAGTCTGAGTGGATAAAATAATTTTAATTATCCTCTTTGGCTGTCTATGTTAGTGACTAAGAATGCTTGCTACTTGGTGACAGAGGACACAAGTGGCGGCTGATCATCGAGCCGTTGTTTACGCTGGTACTATTGAGGACGACAAAACCTTTCGTGGATCGGACTAATTTTCAGGTGGATCAGTGTTTAGCCTAGACTGTTATTTGCTTTGAGCTTGCTGGGTCGCTAAACATGCGCATGAGCCTAAAGTGAGTTGATTTGAATCTTTTGGTTGATTTTTCGTTGATGAAGTTATGTTATTGAAGTAGACAAAGCAACTCATTTTTCAGCAATGACTCCATGCCGGTGGACAGATAAAATAATTTTGGTTTTGCTCTTTGGTTATCTCTCTTAGAATGCTTGCTACATGCTGACAGAGGAGAGAAGTAGCGGCTGATCTTATAGCCATTGTTTACGTTGGTTCTGTTGAGGAGGACAACAGACAACACCTTTCGTGGATCTGACCAAATTTAAGATGGACCTGTGTTTAGCCTAGACTATCATTTGCTTTGTGCTTGCTGGGTCTCTAAACATGCACATGATCCTAAATTGTGTTGATTTTTATTAAACTTTTTCTTGATTTTTCATTTATGAAATTCTGGTCTGAAGTAGCGAAAACCAGTGCTTTTTGAGCCATGATCTATCATGTCGGTGGATAGCAATCGCAGGTTCGTGCTTGATTTGTTTCCTGGACGTTATATTCATGTTTACCTTTGAGGACTGATTTGCTGATGATCCTCATGACCACATCCATGAGTTTGGCTTTTTAGCTAAAAGTTCATTAGGATCTATGTAAAACCTATATGACCAATTTTATGACTTCCATGAAGTCTTCATTCATACTGTGTCCTGTTTCAACGGTCTGTAGGACTGATTATTGTTTGAAAATGGCACAATATTTCACCGTGCTACTTTAATTGCTCTATATCTGATTTTGTAATGCTCACTGCAGCCTGTGGGATGCCAAGTGGCAGAGCACTGTGGAGCAATGTTGCTAAGCAATCTGGCATAGCATTGTGCTACTTTAATTGCTCCATAAATCATCAGCAAATTTTGCTTTACACATCCAAAAAATATAGTCCTTACTGATAGACACCGTAAGAATGTTGCTTTGTCGATGACATCCGAAAAACATGTTCATTTGTTACGGGACACCGTCCCTATTATTTTATTTATTTCAGCCATTTTAGAGAGAGAATATTTGTGGAAGGACAAAAGATACCCCAGAATCTAGCCCAATTGATGCCACCTCCTGCTTCAAGTGAATTAACGAGCGATCCCAATCAATACCTTGCCACTCTCTGTCTCCCTCTCCCTCTTCCTCCCAGGTAGGGGTGAAAACGGATCGGAAACGGTCGGAAACTAGCTATACCACATTTGTTTTTGTATTTTCTTTCGAATTGGATTCGGAATCGGAAACCTCGGATACAAAAACGGAATCGAATATTACTCGATACAGATACGGAGCGAATACGAATCGGAACGAATACGATAACAAATATTTATTCGAATATAAAAACCCCTCAAATTAAACTTTATAAACCAACAAAGAGAGACAACTTATTATTTTTTTGTAAAACAATATATCAATATTTCCAAATTTTTAGCTAAACAACATATACCACATACCACATATACAACGTCCTCTGCCCTCTGCCCTCTCTCGCCTCGTCTCCTCGCCGACTTGAAGCGGCCGTCGCCGGCCTCTCCACACCGCCGCCGGAGCTGCCGAGAAGCTGTCCATGGCGGCGACGGCAGATCCATGAGCGAAGCCGCTTGTGGTGCCGTCGATGCACCACCTCGAGCCGTGGGCGCACCAGCAGCAGCCGCCGCCGCTGCCGCCTCCCGCCAACCGCATGGCGCCGCCGGTGCTCCCGGTGGTAGCGTTACCGGCCGGTGGGGACGCCGCCAACAAACACGATCGTCGTCGCTCATCGTCCGACCGTCGAGGCGGTGGCGGCGGCGGCGCCCAAGTCGTCGGCGAGAATCCCTTCGACGATGGGATCGAGGAGCTCTGGGTCAAGCTCATGGGCCACCTGCAAGACACTGCTGACCGTCTCCGCGTGCCCCAGCCTTGCCCCCCACCCCCGCCGCCTCCGCCGCCGACGACGACGAAGCCCGCGACCGCCATGGCCCTCGAGCCGTCCCCGGCCCGCAGCCCGATTCCGTACCCCGCCGCCACCGCTGCCGCGGCCACCGCCAGCTCCGCCGCCGTCCTCGCCGCGGGCGGCAGCGCGTCCACCAGCGGCTGCACCCCTGTCAGCTCCCTCCTCGGCCCGAACACCTCCTCCCCCGACGCCGCCCCCGCGCAGCATAGCAGCCTCATTCGGAAATATCCGAAAATTTATCTGGATAGTTTCCGACCGATTCCGGAATCCGCCGGATAATGCCTTTACCGTATTCGTATCTGTATCTGAGAAAAATTATTCATTTTCGCTTTCGAATCCGAAATTATCCGACCGATTCTATCCATATTCAAAATTTTGGACGGTTAGCGGATAATATCCGAACCGTTTTCACTCCTACTCCCAGGCAGTGGTGGTGGCAGCGTAAGATGGCTACGGCAGAAGTGGTGGAAGCAGCGGCATACTGCTGCGCTGATGAACAACCCTCTCCTACAATCAACACCTACTCCCCTTGCTTCCCTACCCTAGTCTCACTAGGCGGCAGTGTTAACCACCAGCCGTAGTGTGATGGCAAGCAACGACTCCTCAACCATAGCGAGATGATTCATGCCTCGTTGTGTTTAGGGACTTCATTCTTGCGTAGTTGCCGCAGTGTTAATTTGCCCTTATTCAACGCCTATTTTTCATTGTCATCAATGAATGCTGTGGAATTTGAATTGAAAAGTGCGTGTGTATGTGTGGGGCAGATCTGCAGATGGTAGTATTTTCCATTTTTCTTGGAGCTCTGCATACTTTATTTGTTGCTGTTGCTGTTGATGTTGATTTTGGGGGTGGTACTTATCAAACAGATCTACCGTGTATTTGTGGGATGCAAACTCACGGATGTCATAAGAAAATTTGTCAAGTTGCTTGATCATGGTGCTTCATGCTCGATGGGAATTGGGTGCTTCTTAGACCAGCACCGCTTCGTCAATGGGGACTTTATCTAGATATGCATTCACTCCGTATCTCCATTCGTCAGGGGGATTGGGTTATGGGAAGCTGAGAGCATCTTCAGCAGGGACCCTAAATACAGCCCTCAAACAGTTTTTAGGTGGTGGGATAAAAAAAACTAGGTCCAGCAGGGACCTTACTACGGCCCCCAAAATAAGGAGGCCCCCAAAACTTTCCTCCAAGCCCCCAGTCCTGGGGGCTCTATAGCACAGCCCCCATCGACGTTATTTTGGCGCCTACAACAATTCCCCACCCACCGGAAGAGAGCGCCATCAAGATCGAAGAGAAAAAATCATCGCACCTGGATTGGCCACCGCTGCCGCCGCCCTGCTCGTCCGCCGCCGCCCTCGGCCAGGCGCGGCGTTAGCCGGCCGCCGCCTCCCGCCACGCTCGCCCCCTGCCGCGCTCGCCCGCCGGCCGTCGCCTCCCGCCGCGCTTGCCCCCTGCCGCGCTTGTCCACCGCCCTGCCTTCCGCGCTGGCCGCCCACCGCCCCGCCTCCCGCGCCCGGCCTCCCGCGCCGGCCTTCCGCCGTCCACCGCCCCGCCTCCCGCGCCCGCCTCCCGTCCCGCCTCCCGCGCCCGGCCTCCCGCGTGCCGGCCTCCTACCTCGCCGGCCTCCTGCCGCGCCGCCCGGCCCGGCGGCCTCCCGCGCCGCCGGCCTGCCTCGCCGACTTCCTGCCGCGCCGCCCGGCCCGGCGGCCTCCTGCCTCGCCGACCCCCTGCCGCGCCGCCTCGCCGCCCGGCCCCTGCGCCCTGCTGCTTAAGTGAAGAGCATCCTGTTGCTGCTGTGCCTGCTGCATATTTATGTTTTAATTATAGTGTCAAACTAGGCATATACATATAGTCTACGTTGAAAAATAATATAAAAAGAAATAGGGGCTGAGAAATGGGGGCTGTTGCTGGAGTTCAGAGCATTTTTGGGGTCTAAAGGAAATAGGGGCAGCCCCCATTTAACATTTGGGGGCTCTAAAATAGGGGCTATTGCTGGAGATGCTCTTAGGGAGTGCTTCGCTTGCTGTCAATGCTGCATACTGTCGCTACCGCATCCTAGGATTGTAATGGAGAGAACCGAAAAAATTTAAATCGGTTGAGGTATCGACTGGGTCCGATCGAACTAGGATGGGGCATTGATCGGGCTAACCAGGGGCATTTTTTCCTTCTATAAAGATTCTCTCTCCAAAATGTCTAAAAATGATTAAATAAAGGAGCTGGTGTCCTACAGCAAATAACCATATTTTTTAGTGTCCTTAAGCAAAAACACGTTCTTATGGTGTCCTTCAGCAAAGATAACATTTTTTGAATGCCTGTAGCAAATTTTGCCTAAATCATAACCAATGTTATTAAATCATCCAATTAATCACGATTAGCCATGATTAGTCATCCTAATTATTGATGCTTTGTATCAGCAATATTGAATAGTAGGGCTACTCATCTGACCGTAACTGAACGAACTTCGAAAGGCAAGACGATTTATACTGGTTCAGGTCCTTGGGATGAGATAATACTCTACTTCTAGTTGTGGTGTATTTTTTTTACTGTAAGGATTGAACTGCCCTAGGGAACTCCTTGACTCTGCTTATATACCAGCTAGGACTATATTCCTTTCCTTGTCGTGTAAGGTTACATGAAGCCGAGTTCTACTATATTCCTAATTACATGGGCTGGCCCACTCTCTACCGAGTGACTGTAGTCGCCTTCCTTGATGTACCCGGGGCCCATGACCTCCACAGTAGCCCTGAAACCTTCACAGTTGAGTTACAGCTAACGCCGAGTGCTCATCCTCCATGGTAAAGAATTCCCGAGTACATTGCTCCCGAGTACTCTTAATCCGAGTAACTCTTCTCCCGAGTCCTGCTTCATGTCGACTGAAAACGAGGCTATGAAAGGCTTCATGTAAAATATAAATAGTGTGCGTCGTATAGATGCACCTATTAGGTGTAGCCTCTAACTTTATGCTTAATTGAGAAACAATTAAATATAAAGTCAAAAATTTTTAACCTCTAAGTCTTTCCCGAGTGATATGTTTCTCAGAAATTGGAGTCTTCAGCATTATACTAGCTGAAAAGTTTTGCTCATGGTAATTTGGCTAAGCATGTAAGCCAAATATCATTGTGAAGTAAATCCAATGTGTGATGAGATGTACTTGAGAGATACTTGCATCCTTAGTTTTAATGGAGACCAACTATTGATCCTTATATGGACATATCCTCAATACCTATTAAATAATTCAGATATCTAAACGTATAAGTCCAGGAAATAGGCTTTTTATGAAGCATATCTGATTATTTTAATTGGCTCTTGTAAACAGCACTCAAATTGTGATTTTAACACAACTGGCTATTGGCCCATTAGGACATGCTATTTAGGAACTCAAAATATCTTAGGCCTAATACTAATCAAGCTGGCCCAAGCCAACTACCCAGCAAGCCCTTTAAATATCGGCAGGAGAGAACATATTCCTCTTTCTTTCCTAAGTTGCCAAATCGCTTTAGCTCCCAGATCCGCGCCCAAACCTTTCACGCTCTTCATTTCCCCAAAGCTAGGGTTTCTGCGCTGCTTGAGAATTTCTCCACAGATCTGAAAAATTCCACATCTAGCTTTGATTTCCTCCAATCCAAAGTCTTCCCTTCTTTCTCCAGTTGACCACCGTGCCAAAATCTCCTTCCGATGTCCCTAAAATCCCAGCGGGAACCTGGCCGATGTCCACCTCATGATCCATGAAGCTGACTTATCTGGTGTGGGCAAAGTGCCTTCAACCGAAAGAGCTCATTAACTGGCGCTTAGCTAAAGGTGAGACAATCCCCACCCCCGACTCCCACGAAATTGTGGTTTTTGAGTCCTTTGACCGTGGCTTCTCTCTTCCCGCCTCTGATTTTTCCGAGGCCTCCTCGAGTACTATCAAATTGAGCTTGTCCACCTCAATCCCAATTCTATCCTCCAAATCTCAATCTTCATCACCCTCTGCGAAGCTTTTCTCGGGGTCGATCCCCATTTCAACCTCTTCCGATACCTCTACCACCTTAAACCCCAGCCATCCAAATCCAACCCACAAGTCATAGGGGGAGCCAGGCTTCAGCTCCGCAATGATGTGAAGAAGGTTTACCTTCTTCTCCCCCTAAGGACTTCTCTGAAGGGGTGGCATCAGGAATAGTTCTATTGCTCCAACCTAGAGCCCTCCCTGCCATCCTTCGCCGGGAAAACCCCTAGGGTTCTTGACAGCTGGTCAGTGCTCCCCTCGGATGCTGACATGGTGCAGGTGCTGTTGCTGATTGAGAAGCTTGTGGCCCTGAAGAAGAAGAGGCTGACTGGAGCCTGGGTGGCATGCCTGTTCCTAAACCAGCACACACAGCCCTTGAAGGCCAGGATCCCTACCATACAACGGAACCAAATAGGGTGTGTCGCAGGAAAACAGCGCGAACTGCCTTCCCACGGTACTGCGATACCGATACTGGTCCCAAGACGCAGCGCTGGTATCTACGAAAATTAGATATGCATCATTGCAAACCTTGAATAAATAAATAGACATATACCTTAACTTACATTGCAGCTTCGGAGCAAGCCGGAGACAACAACGAACAGCAGAGAGGCAGTGGCAACAACGGAATAGCGGACTAAGTCCCAACACACAAGCAGCGGCTGGGAAACAGGACAAAACCCTAGTCTTCACTTCATTACAACTCCAGCTCCGGCTCCCGATGGAGAACTATATATATAGAGCAAGGGTGAGTACTTACGTACTCAGCAAGCTAGAGGAACTTAGGTGGTTGTTGCAGGCTTTGAAGAGAGGTTGGATATTTTGTAAATCGATTTTATTTAAATCCTTTTGGAGTCTGCTAAGTGTGTGCTTCTCAACAATCAGGGCGAGGTGGGTCTCGCCCGATTGGGTGAAAATGTATCAATCTTTATTTCTCTAGTTTTTGTATTCTCAAAAATTCACATCAACCGGCTCCCCGGGCCAAAACATTTCTCCGGACTTCCCGAGTCCCGCTGTCCTTGACAGCCAAGCCGACATCATTGGATGTCCCGCGTCCTCGATGGCACATCCTTCTCTTAGTTCCCAAACCACACACACATTTGCAAACGGGGTAAAATAAAACTACGCTAACAAATCACCTCACATCTGCCCATGACCATGGGCACGGCTGTTCAAACAGTCTAGACCTCTACAGAGGGGGTACACTTTACCCACACGATGTGACTCACTCTAGCCACCAGCTCACACTGATCAGGCACGATCGATGGCTTAGAGGTTTTCGTGACAAGGCATTTTCCGAGTCTTTCCAGGTTACCCCATGTCAACTGGAGGGGTCCACGACCAACCACAGGGTAGATCCCAGACCATACTGTGCTAGGAACCCAGGAGGCCTTCCCCGACACCCTCCTAGCGATCCACAGTCCAATGACATGCAAGGCGTCCCTAGTTGCCTAGTTACTCAGCCAAGGGCTTCCCATTCACCCATGTGGTTGTACTGTATTATGCTTGGATAAAATTTTGAAGGAATCGGTCCTTAAAGTGACCACACAGGCATCACACACCAGACAGGCCTTGTGTCGTGAGTCTCTATTTTTAAAACTCATTTTTCTTTCACAAGGCACTGACCCAGGTGTTGGATTTTCGAAACATTTTGTAAAACCACAGTTTACCCAAGAGGTTTCCCAAATTTTAAGTTTGAAGGGAGCGACCGTCAGTACTCGCACAATAGAGCATGAATACCAAGGCACGACAGTGGTGGTTACAAGGGAACAGGATATTGCAATCATCAAGGAAGTATTTAAACGCAACAAGTTTAGGAAGGTCCGCCGATCTAACTCGTAAATGGGACCGCACAGATCAGTGCATGCCTATCGATGCAAATTTCGCAATCAAAATAATTTAATTTCAAATTATGGGCTTGATTGATCAAAGGTAACTTGCCTTGCTCTAGGTCTTCACGCGTCTTCAAGGAATCGTCGCGAAATCCGCTCCGAAACAATTTTTTCGACGGTCAAATACTATGCGCAAGCAATTAAAATCTACACAAAGTCCAATAAAAAGATCCTATTTAGTACTACTAATAGTGCCAATAGATAGATCTTAATTTTAGAAAATTACTGGAGTTGAAACAGAGTCAATCGGAGTTACAGATCAAAAGTTAGGAATTTTAGAAGATTAAAGGGATTTTCAGGATCAGGGAAAAAGGAATTATTGATTTTCCCAAAGAGTATATTCCCAAGAATCTCCACTGGGTCACTGACAGCTAGGGCCCCTGATACAGTAGGCCCACTGATGAGGACATCATGTCTTTAGATACACACTTACAACCTCTTCATGATGAACACGATGTGCAACCGATCCAAGGACCAATTACTCGTGCACGTGCTCGTCAACTTAATCGCCAGATGAATGCGTTCCTAAGCTTACATGAGAATATTTCTACAAATGGCATGCTATTTAATTCTTGTGATGATTTTATTGTTCTTAGGAACCTGGGAGAAGACCATGGAGAATAGCTCAAGACACCACATATTGAAGTGGAGACAATAAGTGCAAGTAAACTCCTATTCCCGAGACCAATTCAGTTTTGGGCTGGGAGACAGCGTCAAATTCAAACGGCCATAACTTTTTATCCAGAAGGAGTTACAGGGCCTACAAGTACTTTCTGGAAAGCTTATGAAGTCTACTTTCAGATGGTTTTAGTTTCACATCAAAATTCCTCCTGAGCTGTCTGAAATCGTTAAAACAAGACATGCACCTCTTCCAATCCGAGTCTGTTTTGGGCTTTGGGCCTTGTAATTGTGTCATGGGCTAAACCCATGAGGAGTGCGCCCCTCACAGAGCAAACCCTCATCTTAGGACGTCCTAACTCGTATATATTCCATAGCCGCCGCTGTTAAGTCGGGTTTTGCTTAGATTATTCTGTCCTTGAATAGTTTCGCCGTTTATCGGTTTGTGAGACCCCAACTCAAGAGTATAATCATTCATCTGCAATTGAGTTGCAATCTTTCTTGTTCTTGCTTGTGTTCTTCGATTCGTATGCAGGGATTAGCCTTCGTGGCGAGGTCAACCGGGTAGCGCACGGTTGATAACGAGAGGAGACGTGGTACTGTGATTGCAGGGTTCGGGTCTTGGTGATCAGAAGCCGGATCGTGAGTGTCGATTCTCCACCAAATCGATAGTTATCTTTACCTAACGGAAGATCAGGCACCCCGTTGCCATCACCCACCGGCCAATGCATAGGGAGAGAACAGGGGTGAGGACACTGACTAATGGGGCCTTGACAGGGGGCCCGCATGTAGGTGAGAGGGATGGGGAAGAGCCATGGGCCTAGACCACGGTGGACGGGTGGGGTTCGGGCTCACTGATCTGGGGTTCGCGGTCCATGGACCGGTGTGCAAGGATAGGGAGTGTGAGGAGGGTGGGGCCCCAGATGTCAGAGGAGCGGCGGCGGCTCACGGGTGTGGGCCCGAAGTGGGACTATGATGTTTGGGGGTCCACATGGCAGGGACAGGAGGAAAATGGGAGAGGGGCATAGCGGCCAATCGACGGCCGACGGCGGCAGGGCCTCGCTGGCGAACGGTGACGTGCCTGGACGAGCGGCCGACGTTGGTGGTTAGAGGAGGTCACAATGAATCCTTTCAACAGCTTGGATCCGTGGAAGACCGTGCGATAGCGGTCGCTGTCGAGTGACAAGGAGCGGCGGAGAGAGGAGGGGAGCTGCACTTCAGCGTCCATGGCGGCGTAGCCGCCGTCCATGGCGCCGTAGCGGCTCCGGCCAAGGGTGACGGTGACAGGAGGACAGGGGAGACCGTGCCTCATCTACTGCATGGTTGGTTGGGTCTAGGTGGTGTCTGGAACTGTGCACGGGCATACGCACATGCATAGAGGAGCTCACTGGTGATGGGGTGAAGAAACGGGTGATGGAGTTCGGGCCAGTGGGACGAGGCTGTGCAGAGGCACTTGGCTCTGAACCAGGTGAGGGGAGGCGATGCGCGCAGTGGAGAGGAAGCGGGTAGTTAGGGCGGGCTCCAGCCGGCGTCGAGAGAGGGGCTAGGCGATGCCGCGGTAGTGTGGCCGGCGCCAAGAGCATCGATGGGGTGAGGTTCTCACCTTCTAGAGAGGGCAAGGCCGAGAGGAACAAAGGGGTTCCTGGGAGGGACTTTTATAGATGAGGAGACGGTTAAGCTAGGTCGGTGCGGGGTCGTGGCACAAATAATGGAGGAGTGAGGGGGAACGGCGCTGCGGCGAGGAAATCTCTCGGGGGAAAAGAAAACCATCGACAATGGTTTGATCAGAGCTTACCACGTGGTCAAGGTGGGAGTAGCGAGCTGCAGGGCATCGTCAGCAGCAGGAAGGCAGAGGCAGTGCCGCCAGGACGTTGGTTGGCTCCACTTTTGACCTTTCGGGGTCTGGTCCTGGGAGCAAGGGAGATAGAGAGAGAGACGGGAAGGGATGGGCATTCGAATTTCTCCCTCTTGGCGTGTGGTGGTGGGGCGTTGCCCCATTGCGGCATTTGGCCAAACTGGTTCCGAGTGAGATAGGGGAGAGAACGGGACAGAGAGGAGAAGGACAATGGCCACGCTGTTGGCCTAGAGCGGGTGCACGCGTCCTCATGGCTATGGTTGACGAGCTGGCCCAGGAGTGTGGCTCGCGTGGCGGCCGAGCGCGCGGAGGGGCGGGTGCGTGCAGCGTGCGAGTGTAGGGAATCAACAGCAGTGCGGTGCTCCGGGGAACACGGCATGCATCGGGCAGCTCGGCGCAGCTCATGCACGGGAGAGGGCGAGTGGGTGGTCGACAGCTGGCATGGTGTGGGATGGACACGCGGTGGCCATCCAGGGGGGTACGTCGGGTCTGTGCGGTTTATTGGTCCTGAAAAGGGTGATTAAGGCCTAGGGAGAATAGTATCCCTTCATATTTCTCAGGGAATTATTTGGAGAGAAAAGGGAGGTGTTTGACTTGATTTTGAATCACATTCATGAATTTGGGATTAACCAAGGGGTCCCAGGAGGGGAAATATTCAAAAGATTTTGATACTTGGTTTTCGAGACTTATTTGGAGGAGATTTCAAAGAGAGGATGTTTGACCGGGTAATTAATTGGCGATTGAAATCTAATGAAGTATTTGATCTCAGAACACTGGGTAATTAATTGGCGATTGAAAAGGATGAGAGGTATATACATATATACATACATATAGGTATATATATATATATACACCGTCGTAAGTTGGAGGAAACGATTTTTCGATAGGGGTTTGACTTGGGGGAAAGTCAAGGGGTTTCAGATGAGAGTTTTTGGGTGGAAGAGATTTTTGAATAGAGGTTTGATTCCAAGTTGCATATGTGAACTTGGAATTTTCTTAGGGATTCGAGGGAGAGAGAAAATAAGGGGATTTATGGAGGGGGAACAAAGGGGATATTTTAGGGTTCTGATTCGGATCTTCGGAATGGAGATTGGAGCGGGGATTTTGAAGGAGTTTGAGAGACTTTGTCTTTAGGGTTTAAGGAGCAAATTCTAATACAGCGATTCGAACTCGGGGAGTATTTTGGAACGGAGGTTTTCGAGAGGTCGGGTTTCGAGATCGAGGACAAGGAGAGAAACTAAGATCCAGGCACGACTTATGACTAGCACACAAAGATCGAAATTTTCACAGGTAGATTTTTAGTAAAATATCATTCAACGTCTCGCTGAATGCGGGGCGTTACAGGATCCATCGAGGATATGAGTACTAGGGCAAGGGTGACCCAACCCGGGAATACCGTGACTTCGTTGACAAAGACGTTGTCACGGAAAATCTGTGCCACTACTTCAGAAGTAGCATGCCAGATACCTTGGACGCAAAAAAGAGTCCCAAGCCCTTCTGTTTAGGAAGGCCAAAGCCGGTGGTAAGCTCTTGACATCTTGTGGTCTTCATTAGTGATAGGAATGCCTATGATGATCGATATGAGATTAAATTGTATAAAATTGTCTTCATATGCTTTGTCTGCAGGAAAATGCCGACTTTGTGTCAAACCCCCAGCCAGCCAACTGGGGGGTGAAGGAAATGGCTAGCCAGCCCGTCGGCTGACCAACCCAGTCCCAATAGGGCTGGGAAGCAACCAATGAAGGACCAGGTCAAGCCCAAGTACATGCCGACTAAGGCGTCAGGCAGTCCAAAGATTAGGGATGATAACTGTGTGGCTTCAGCGCCTGCCGTGGCTCCATCAGCCTCGACTACAGCACCAACCACACCACTGACTCGGCTGGCTACCCCAAGCAGCCCGACACCTGACGCTACGCCATTAGGCCTAGTACTGGCTACCGCGGCCTCAAGTAATAAGCCTTTGGGCTCCTCCCCGACTACCTCCCCCCGTGATACACAGGGGTGGAGGTTCAAGACTTCCAAGAGGTATGTAGTCTTCTGTCTTTAGGTAGTTCGAAGTAGGCTGCATTATCTTGAACGTTGTGTGAATTTGCAGGAAGCCAAGTGATGCTGACCCTAAGAGGCCAGCGCAACCAATCCCCGTCACCAACCCAGTCCTAGTTGAGGTTGAGCCTGAGGCACCATAACCTAAGCCAAGTGCCGCCCCAGCCCCCGAGGGGGAAGCAATGCACTCGGTTGAACAACTAGCCTCACCCAACCGGGAGGCCACAGAGCCAGTCGCCGAGACAGCTGCTAAGCCATCCACCAAGCCAATGCCTCTCGCAGATCCAAGGCTTCTGACTCCCTTTCTATTGTCATCACCTTCTTCTGGAGAAGGCGGCTTCCCCAGGCTTGGAGCTCCACCACGCAATCCTCCAAGGGTGTTCCACTAGACCAACCCGGACGGGAGCGTGTACTCCTTGACTCTGGATGAAGAAGCAACCAACAAGGAGCGGATCGAGCTGTACGAAGCCACTATCAAGGCTTTGGAGCAGGTCTAGGTAAGCAGTCTGACTTGTCTTGACTCAGCTATGCTACCAGTTGTTTAGTCATGCCGATAATTGCTTGTCTTGTTGCAAAAAATCACTGCTCGGTTTGAGAAGATGAGCCGGGCATTTGCTAGGCTCACTCCTCAGATCGCCCAACTTACTCGGCTCTAGGTAGAGAAGGATGAGCTCCAACGTTCTAGCAAGGAGAAGGAGAATTGGCTGCAGACACGAGCTCCGCGACGAGAAATTCGAGAAGATAGGGACTATCCGAGGAAAGATCTATTGTTCCCTGAGTAGCTCCTTGTAGTATCTTTGCATTGTTGATCCCATGCATATGGCTAACTGTAGTACATGAGACCACCATACATAACCAGTCCCTAGAGCTCGAGCGTCTGAAATAAAAACTGAAGGATCTTGAGAAGGAGGAATCCAAGCTTGAGACTAAGTTTGCAGGTAGGTTGTTTGTCTGCTTCTAAGTGCTGGTTGGTTGAGTTGTGAGATTTTCTCATAACCTGCCTTTGTGTGAGACTACAAGATTAAGGTGCAATCACAGTTCAGCTCCTTCGGTGAGCAGATAAAAGTGGCGGAGGACTCCCAAAGTGCCAATATAGACTCTGCCCAAAATTTATTGAACACTTTGTAGCCTGAGGCCAACTTGAGCACCACCACGCCAGCTCTCGTGCTAGAGAGCCTTCAAGCAGCTCCAGAAGTATTAAAGACATTCATAACTCAGCATGCAACCCTGGGCATCACTCAGGCCCTCGCCATGACTAAATCCCTCTATCCTTGTGTGGATATCGAGACAGTCGACCAGGGGTTTGCTGAAGGTACAACGCCGGTGCAAGCACTTGAGCTAATCAATGAAGGAAATCTGACTGCAAAAGACATCGCTGAGGAGCTGCCCCTATGATTGTATCATCATAACAAACTCCTTAAGTATTTTGTGTATGGAAAACACTCTTTGTACATATTGTAAATATATGTGTTGTTTCTGCTTTGTGAAAATTTAACCAAGTACTTGAATTATCATAGTCGTCCTTAGACTTATCCGGCTAGCATTGTATACCAAGCGATAGGAATCAACTTAAAAAAGCGTTAACTCCATCGGGACTATACTTGGTATAACTTAGCTTAGTCATTATAATACTTCATGACTTAGATAATGATCACTCGGATTTTAATTGAACAAAGCGAAGCAACAATGTTATCATGTAGCCCCTGACTCACTACTCGGTTGGCAACAATTGGTGTAGTGAGTCAGAGTAAATTTTTTTCATATATATGAATTGACCACAAAACAATGCTTAGGTTTAGAAAAGACGTAGTTGTTCTATGTTCCATGAGTTGTTGATCAGGGTTCCATCTTCATTTTTCAGTCAGTAAGCCCCCGGGCATGTCATCTCGGCGATAATGAACATCCCCTCCCGTATGGGAGATAGTTTATGCCTGTATTAGGTGGTCTGTATCTTTCGTAATACAAGATTGCCCTCCGAAAAGGCACGGCCATGGACATTACGACTGTGACAACAATGCAGGCCTTGAAGATATCTTGCCGACTGGATTGTAGCAATGTCCCATGCTTCCTTCAACTGATCTAGCTCGACCAGTCGGTCTTCATTTGATTTGTCTTCAGACTGGGCCCGGACCCGTGGAGAGCCGAACTCCAACTCGGTAGGTAACACGGCCTTAGCAGCATAGACCAAGAAGAAAGCGGATTGCCCTGTTACCCAACTGACCGTGGTTCAAAGTGACCAGAGAAATGATGGGAGTTCTTGTACCCACAGCGCTACAAATGGCCGTAGTCGGTCAAACACTCTGGTCTTGATACCTTCTAGGACCATGCCATTTGTGCACTCAACCAGCCCATTGCTCTGTGGGTGAGCCATAGAAGCATAACCGATCTTCATGCCGAACTCGTCGCATAAATCTTGAAAGATATCGCCCGTGAACTGAGTGCCGTTGTCCATTATTATGTGATTGGGGACTTCAAATTGGTAGATAATACTAATGATGAAGTCTTTTGCCCTAGCCGTAGTGATGGTAGCAACGGGTTTTGCCACAATCCCCTTTGTGAACTTGTCCATAGCGACGAATAGATGTGTGAACCCTCTAGGGGCCTTTTTGAATGGCCCCACCATGTCAAGCCCCCAAACTGCAAATGGCCAAGATATTAGGATTGTCTGCAACTCTTGAGCCGGTAGATGTGTTTGCCGAGTGAAAAATTGGCATCTCTCGCATGTTCAAACAATGTCTTTGGCGTTGGTAACCGCAGTCGGCCAGAAGAAACCTTGTTTGTAAGCATTTTTGACTAACATCCATGATGCAGCGGTTGCCACAGGTGCCTGAGTGGATGGATTGCAGTATCTGCTTGCCCTCTTCAGGTGTGACACAGCGCATGAGGACTCTGGTTGCACTTCGATGATATAGATCTTCTCCGACAACAATAAAGCTCTTGCTTCGACGTTTAACTTGCTCAGCCCCCAAATGGCCAAGATATTGGGAGCTCGTCTTCCAGTACGAATCGGATGATTGGAGTCTACCAGTTTTGAGAGATGATTAGCACTTCCATTGATTTTGGGTCATGTTCAGCCTCCCACTGCACAGAATCAGGCCTTTTCTTGACTGATGGCTCCAATAACTGCTCAACAAAAACTCCAGTTGAGGCCACTTCATGTTTGGATCCCATGTTGGCTAGCTTGTCTGCGACTTCATTGTATTGGCACAAAACATGCGTAATTCCAGTCCGTCAAATGTGTTCTCCAACTTCCACACTTCTTGACAGTATGCCACCATGTTGTCGTTTAGGCACGGCCAGTCCTACATAACTTGGTTCACCATAAGTTGGGAACCAAGCGATGTTGCGATACGGAGCTCATAGAGGAGTGCTTAGTACTTGGCGATGTTATGGGATGCTGGAAAGTGAATTTGAAGGACATATTTGAATTTTTCTCCACTAGGTGACGTCAGTACGACGCCAGCTCCTGCTCTACCGATTCGAAGAGAACCGTTGAAGTACATTATCCAGTACTCAAGCTTGTATGTTGATGAGGACATCACTAGCTCGGATATGACCATAGCTACCTTATGTATTCATCAACCAAAGGTGCATGCTTTCTACATAAGATTTACGTGCTATATATTTGAATAGCCGTTATTGCACCATGAGTTTTGTGTGTTCTCATTTACAAAGATACTTGCTTGGGTGAAGGGAAAGAGACCAAGCACAAGGAACGCATGGATGATCAAAGAAGTTGATTAGGTACCAAACCAAGACCTTACCCAAGAGAAGGCTTTTGGTCCATAGAAGGCAAGAGATGAAGTTCTACACGTTTGGGATTCTGATTTGGGCCTCCTGACAGTATCAACTTCAAATAGACCTAGTCACTGATCCAGAAGGACTTTCGGGGCCCATGAGTACTTGTTGGAAAGCTTATGGAGTCTACTTTCAGATGGTTTTGGCCTCACATCAAAATTCCTCCTAAGCTGTCCAAAATCGTCGAAACAAGACATGTACCTCTTCCAGTCCAAGTCTGTTTTGGGCCTTGGGCCTTGTAATTGTGTCGTGGGCTAAGCCCAAGGGGTGTGCGCTCTAGGGTTAACCCAAGGACGTCCCAACTCATATATTAGTAGCCGTCGTTGTTTAGAGTTGGGTTTTGCTTAGATTATTTTGCCATTGCTGTTTCACCGTCTAGATCGGTTTGTAGAACCCCAACCTCGTGTGCTAAACATTCATCTGTAATTCAGATTGCGTTCTTCCTTGTTCGTGTGTGTTTCTTCGATTGCTTGCAGGGATAAAACCTTCTTGGTGAGGTCGACTATGAGAGAGCGTGGTTGATAACAACTAGACGTATGGGTGTAGCGGTTGTAAGGTCACGATCGCTGATCGGAAGCCTCAAAACGTGAACGTCTTCACGTCGTCAAATCGAACCTATCGGAAGATCGGACACCCAGGCGCATCAAGTGGTATCAGAGCACAGGTTGCCCGATAGGTATTATCTGTTCCCATCTATCTATCATTTTTTCTTTTACCTAGAGTCCAGAAAACCCAAAAATTTATTGCCACCGTGTTCTCCGTAGTGTTAGGTTTATCCCTTGTCCAAACCCCTTTGTGCCTTTGCAAAATTTATTTCAGTTTTGCTTTATTGAGTCTGTGTCCTAGGTCAAGTTAGTGGTTGCTAGTTTAGAGTCGTGTTCGTGGTTCTAGTTCTAGCTGTTGCGTTGTGCAAGAGCCTGCCTTGAGAGATCGAGTTCTACTCGGTTACGGACCGCAAGCCACCTTGAGCTTTTAGCCCGCTTTTGCAAGCCTTTTTAGATAGGTCGCAAGCCGCCTTGTGTCAATTGCCCTACATCACTAGTCTCCTTGTCAGCCCCGCTTGACCTATTGGCACTTATACTCTAGCCGGAGCAACAGGGTTGAGCCGCGAAACCCTAGTTCGCGCTACCTTTCTTAAAACAGCCATAACTTTTCCATACGGACTCGGAATTGGGTAAATAAGTAGTCTGCGGATACCTACAGAAAATTTTACATCCGCTTCCTCTCGACTTTGTCAGGTTTAGCTGGTCTAAAATCATGAAATTTGGCCTGCAAGACTGAGTTTTCGAGCTCCGAAGTTCCAACACGTGTTTTAAAGCACGCTCACAAATCTCTCTAGGCCATATCTTATATCGGCTTGAGCTGCTCCTTCCTAAGGTTTTGCTATTTTTGAGTTCCTAGTTGAGAAAAAATATATCAAAAAAAAGAAAGAAAAAAGAGAGATCAAGTAAAAAAAAGAAAGTGATAAGCAAAAGGGAACAAAAGAAGTGTGCAGACTTGCTGAGAGAGAGCTATTTTCAGTGAGCAGTCTTGCTGATCTTTCGAGATATTTGAGAGACTTGGTGAGAGAGAGCTATCCTAAGTCCTTTGTTTCTTACTCTCACTTCTTAGGCTAGTTCTAGGAACGTGTCTCAGCCAGCGACTGCTACAAGTATTTGGGACACTTATTCAGCTTTGCTATTCTGTTATTAATTTTTGCTAATCCTTGCTACCATACTTTTGAGCCTCCCGAGATCCACAAACTTCTTATTAGTACAGATTTGATCTGAGTAATCACAACACTCACCACTGTCAACGTCCCACCTCTCTGGTCGTACCACCTGCTTCAATCGGTAAGAATATCATAAGAGTTCAATAAGACACTTTTGGTTGCTTGAGAGTGTGTGATTCCACCGTCCACTACCTAGTAGTTGATAGGGATAATGCTTTTGTGTTGTTTTCTGTTTTCTACTAACAGTGGCAGGAATGTGATGACATAGCATGAACACTATACAACAAGACCTTCAGGGAATAGCTGAGAGCACGAAAGGTCTCCTTAGTGAATATGAACAATTGAGACGACATCAGCAGCTAGCTACTGTTTCTTCTTGTCTTCCACTAAATATGACAGTTCACACCAAGGACGAAAAGGAGATGAAGAATTTGGATGAGAGCCCTACCATAGCTGCCACATCACCTTCGACAAGTGAAGGTAAGACTGTGCCATCTCCCCCTTCGTATAATAGATTTGGTGTTGAAGCATACATGAGTTGGGAAGTTGCGATTGATAAAATTTTTTCTCATCGTCATATGTGTGATAAACGAAAGATTAAGAATGCTGCTAGTGTCTTGACTTCTCGTGCTTTAATATGGTGGCAAAATTTAATAACGTCTTCACATGATAGATTGCCTCAAACTTGGAACGATATGAAAATGCTTATGCGAGAGAAATTTGTTTCTCCATCTCAGAATTTTGCTTACAAAAATAAAGTGTCATTTAGAGAAGCAACCCCTTGTTGTCCCTTCTTCTGTGACTAACCTTTTGCAGGATAATGAGAGTACTTTGGTACAATGAGTGCTAAGTTCTCAAATGGAGAAAGCGGAGCAAAATCAATGCCACAATTTGTTCCAATCAAGGTTTTTGGTTATGAATCGAGCATGCCGTATTATCATTGATAGCGAGAGCTGTAGCAACTTGGCAAGTTCAGATATGGTCGAGAAGCTTGGATTGCCAACGCAACTGCATCTTCAGCCTTATTACATCCAGTGGTTTAATTCTTGTGGTAAATTGAAGGTAAGTAAAATTATGAAAGTGGGGTTTTCAGTAGACAATTATCATGATAGTGCCATATTCGATGTTGTTCCAATGCAAGAATGTTTTCTACTTTTGGGTGGACCTTGGGAATATTATAGAGATGTTGTGCACCGTGGTAGAACCAATATGTACACTTTCACACATAATGGCAAGAAATTTAAGTTGCTACCTATGTCTCTTGCTGAAATTTTGAAAGATGTCTTGAGAGGGAAACGATTAAAAACCATGAGGTTTTGAGAAATAAATGTAATAATACTAATGTTTTGATGCCTTCACCTAAACCTGAGTTATTGTAAAACGAACATATTGCTTTGGGCACTGACATTTTGCAGGTATCTAAGAAGAGCCAAGGTAATGAGAAAAAGAAGAAAGACATAGAGAAAGAATATCCACCTGTTGTTCCATGCATGTTTCAAGATGGTTTAATTAAGAGTGCACCTATAGTTTTTGAAAATGAGAACAAAGGTAATAGAAATGGTGCTACATTCACTCAAGGTATGGACAATTCTGATGTGCTACATATGTCCACTAATCATGTTAGTTTAGAGCAATCACTAGTGGAATCGTGTGTTAAATTACCTTTGTCACATAATGATTTGGTTCCTATTTCTTGTGATAAAGAAGAGTTGTGTAATACTTCACTTATATCCATGCCACAACTAGTGAATGAATATGTTAGTAATGTTGTTAAACCACCATGTGCTGATTTTAGACATGTTGTTTACATTGCTAGCGAGAATGAAGAGCTTAGATTGCTATATTCTTTAAATACTTGGAGCTATATTCAATTTGATGATCTCTATCTACTCAATTATTTAGAGAAGAAATTATTTGTTAGATATGATTTGCCATTTTCTTCTCATGTGATTTTTCATGTTATTGGCAATTATGATAATAAAGGAGAATATAATGTGCATATAGTATACATTTGTTCGAATTTTAATATACCTCCTTTTCACAATGACATGTCTTGTCTAGAGGACTGCATGAGTATAAATAATTCTCTATCTAGTTCCTATAGTTGTTTAAATGAGTTGCAGGTTGGTTTGCAAGAAGGGGAGTGTTGTGTGCTGCACAACACTAAAAAGTGTTCTCCGTGTTTAAAAATTTCAGAGTCCAACCATATGCACAACACTACCTCATCCTATGTAGTGAAAGATAAAGATATGTTCATCAGGTTTAATGACAAGATGAAACTGTGGACGGTTTCTAATCAAGAAGGGGAGGATGATGAGGCCATCACTAGCTCAGATATGACCATAGCTAACTTATATATTCATCAACCAAAGGTGCATGCTTTCTACATAAGATTTACGTGTTATATATTTGAATAGCCATTACTGCACGATGAGTTTTGTGTGTTCTCATTTGCAGAAATACTTGCTTGGGTGAAAGAAAAGAGACCAAGCGCAAGGAACGCCTGGATCATCAAAGAAGTTAATTGGGGACCAAACCAAGACCTTACCCAAGTCTACTCCTACATCACCACGTCACTTTTGGTCCATAGAAGGCAAGAGATGAAGTTCTACACGTTTTGGATTCGGATTCGGGCCTCTTGACAGCATCAATTTCAAATGGACCTAGTCGCTGATCTAGAAGGACTTTTAGGGCCCATTAGTACTTGTCGGAAAGCTTATGGAGTCTACTTTCAGATGGTTTTAGTCCCACGTCAAAATTCCTCCTAAGCTGTTTGAAATCATCAAAACAAGACACATACCTCTTCTAGTCCGAGTCTATTTTGGGCCTTGGGTCTTGTAATTGTGTCCTGGGCTAAGTCCAAGGGGTGTGTGCTCTAGGGTTAACCCTAGGACGTCCTAACTCATATATATTCAGTAGCCATCATCGTTTAGAGTCAGGTTTTGCTTAGATTATTCTGCCATTGCAGTTTCACCATCTAAATCGGTTTGTAGAACCCCAACCTTGTGTGCTAAACATTCCTCTACAATTCAGATTGTGTTCTTCCTTGTTCGTGTGAGTTTCTTCGATTACTTGCAGGGATAAAATGGTGAGGTCGACTATGTGAGAGTGGGGTTGATAACAACTAGACGTGTGGGTGTAGCAGTTGCGAGGTCATGATCACTGATTGGAAGCCTTAAAATGTGAACGTCTTCACGTCACCAAATTGAACCTATCGGAAGATTGGGCACCCAGGCGCATCATCCGTGGGTGTAGTCGACTGGACTTATGTCCACTCGGCTACAAAGTCGATGAGTGCTTGAGATTTGATTGCAGTCCGTGGTTGAAAGACTATGTGAAACGCCATCAGCTCGAGTACCCATTTAGCAATTCTGTCGGTGGCTTCGCGATTGTGTAGAACATCTCCAAGTGAAAATGACGTGACGATTGTAACTTGGTGCGATTGAAAGTAGTGCACCAGTTTCCGAACAGTGATGAGTAATCCATACAACAGTTTCAGGACTTGGGGATATCGCATCTTGGATTCATTGAGGACCTTGCTGACGAAGTAGACTGGTCATTGCTGATGAGAGGTTTGGTCTCAATCTTTCAGTAAGGATAGATAACTCGATTGTTGGATGGAGGTGATGTTCATGGCCTGACTACAACCGTCTAGGGATGCTGCGCCTTAGCAACCGATACACCAACTCCAAAGGTTGTTTGCGATCTTGTGGAGCACGATCAACCTGGCCACGAGGGCACTCGTCTTGCAAGCAATCGAAGAACAAGCAAGAATAAGTAGAACAAGAAATAAATTGCGAGATGTATATGAAAGTTTCAATCTGAATAAACAAGTTGGTGTGGTTCCGAAGACAAGAAGACAGGCGATCTAGTCGACACGCACGCTGCAAGGCGAAGTAGCAATGGCTAAATTTGATCAAACAAAACTCAATCTGTTCGTGGCGGCTCTAAGATCTACTTATACATGGGAGGATGACCACAATGGTATTGGGGTCATGCTCTAACCCTAGGACGCGTCCTTAGTGGACCCAACATGATACACGGCCCATCGTGCCAAAATAGGGTGATGTAGCACCGTGGACAGAACAGGTCTCTGTAATAAATTGACGATTGCGGCAGACTCCGAATAGATATGGATCTGAGGCAGGATCCGTTTGAAAGTACACTTGATAAGCTTTCTGTGAAGTCCAAGAATGCCCGAATCGGAGTCTGTATGCAACCGTGGTGACCGTCACAAGTTTGTGCTGTTCTATAGTCTGAATCCAGTATGCACTAATCCCTTTTCTTTTCGGTCTTCTCCATCGTTCCTAATCAAAACAAGAGTGCACACGTTTCCATTGTCTAAATAAGTATGACACAAGCTTAAGAATGAACTCACCTAATGATTAAGTTGATGAGCACGGGCATGAGTAAGTTGTAACGGCCAGAAATTCGTAACCAAAATTCTGAATATTCCTGTGTATTAAATCCCTATCCAGGAAAACCAGGGTACACAATACCAAGTTGCTATACAGAGTGCATCTTACAAACAGGATAAAATGGTCTTACAGAAATGCAGCGATAAAGATAAATAAAGCCTATAAACAGCTAGCCAAGTGGAGGCTTCCATTCCACACGCGTCTTGACGGCAGAGCCAGCCTGGTCCTCTTGTTGATCCTCGCTGAACAGGTACTCCACCACTAAGATGGGGAAAAGAGCAAAGCTGAGTACCATCCACAGTACTCAACAAATCATACCCGCAAATATGCACAATGCTCGAGAATCAAAGGTAGGCTAGGTGTTTATTTGCATAATAGCCTTGGCAACCATTAGTAGTTTGCAAACAGTAAAAAGGTTGATTTATTAAGCAACATTATTCCACCGCTGGTCAACGTTACACCACGTTAACCAGGCCCAACCATCCATCCTATCACTAAAGCAAATTTTAAGTCAACTTATTATAATGGGACTAATCACGGTGAGTCTTGACCAATATGCCCATAACCACGGGCATGGCTATTTGAATAGTTTTTAACTCTAGCCAAAGGTGTATAACTGTACCCACAAGACAACCCCACACACGTTCCCTGTGCCGACGTATCACCATGACACCCCGCGAGAGGCTAAGACAGGACCGTTCACACAACCTCTCCCTAACCATCCACACCACGCTGAGTTTGTACCTACCGACAGGACACCCCAAATCGGCCAGGCTACCCCCCTAGCGCCACAATGGATCTGGAAGCCGATCAACCCATCCCTGGGCCGACCCAACTCCATCACGCCCATTCTCACCATCGATGCCTAGGAGAGGGAGAAGAGACGCTATAAGCCCAGCTGTTGCCCACGCTGGCTTATGGTAAGTATGATTAATCGCCCAAGGGGTTCCCGTGAACCGGTCCTTAATTGCCACGGTGTGACCAGCAAAACTATGCACCCACAACCCACCATTTGGGTCAAATTTTAGTAATTTAATAGTAATATGTCCAATGTTACATTTCCCGACATAGAGTCGAACCATGAATGTAAATGATAATATTTAATTCCCAGGTGAACTAATAGTTTCTAAGCATGCCTAAGCATCCTAAGAATAATATTCTAATCATGTGGTAACCCAGGTGACAAGGAACAAGGTACAACAACTGAGGCATCAACATTTACAGATAAAGGTCATATTCCATACCACATGAAATACAAAAAATATGCATGTTTATTGAAGTAAACAAAATATTTTAGCAAAAGTAGGTACAAAATGATCAAGATTACAGTGTGACTTGCCTTGCTCCGGCTCGACGTACTCGGTTATGACCTCGTAGTACACAGGAGAGTCGACGGCATCGGATTCTATAGCGAACCACACACAAACAATTAACAATAGTACATGTGGGCAGTCAAACATGAGCTGAAAATATTTTTAATGAATTGTTGGCATTCTTCTGGATTTAATAAAATTTGAATGGACTTAATCGGAGTTCGTATGAATTAGTTATGAATTTTTGAAGTTTATCTATGATTTTCAATACAAAATTAATTATTGAACGATTTATTACGCAATAATACTGTACTTCTTTCAACCAGAAGTCACACTTGCTAAACTTGGCATACAATTGATGCCCTCTCAGCTTCTCGAGAACCAACCGGAGATGTTACTCATGTTCTTCTGTTGATTTCGAGTAGATCAGGATATTGTCGATGAAAACCACCACAAACTTGTCCAGAAATTCCATGAACACCTTGTTCATCAGATTCATGAAGAAGGCCGGTGCATTTGTCAGTCTGAAGGACATAACAGTGCACTCGTACAACCCATACCGAGTGGTGAAGGCTGTTTTTAGGATATGCACTCGCACAACCCATACCGAGTGGTGAAGGCTGTTTTCGGGATATCCTCTTATTGGATCCTCAGCTGATGATAGCCCGATCGTAGGTCTATCTTGGAGAAGACGGTGGCACCCTCCAATTGATCGAAAAGATCATCAATCCTTGGCAAGGGATACTTGTTCTTGATGGTGACATCATTTAGTGCATGATAGTCGACGCACATCTGCTTGGTTTTGTCTTTCTTTTCCACAAAGATGATTGGTGCACCCCAAGGCGATGTGCTTGGTCGGATGTAACCCTTTTGTGGCAGGTCGTTAACTTACTTCTTGACTTCTGCCATCTCATTCAGTGCCATTCTGTACCGCCTTTTGTATATTGGCACTGTTCCTGGTGCCAAATCGATTCTAAACTCGATTTCCCTTTCTGGTGGCATCCCCAGTAGATCTTCCGGGAAAACATCCAGGTATTCCCTCACTATCGGAATGTTCTCTATTTTCCGCTCTGGCTTCGTTTCACTTTCAGCTTGCTGCTCTGTTGCGACCAGATTCAAGCTCGCTTCCTACCCCTGTGGCACTGGCGATTTGAAGATAACCCGCCTTTCCTTCCAGACTGGTTACCGTTATAGTGCGGTCGGAGCAATTGATCACTCCTTTGTGTCGGGTGAACCAATCCATCCCTAGGATGACATCTAGGTCTTTGGATTCTAGGAGGATGAGATTGGCTAGAAAAGGTGATCCTTGGATTTCTAGGCTCACCGAAGGGCTATAGTGAGCTGTGGTCATGCAGTTCCTAGGTGTTTGAATCCGCATGAGGATCTTAAGTTCCACTACTTTAATCTCATGTGTTCCCACAAATTTCTTGGATATGAAAGAATGCATTGCACCCGAATCAAAAAGTACGGTTGTAGGTATTGAGTTCACAAGAAACGTACCCAGCACTATCTCCGGTGCAGCCTGCGCCTCTTCCGGGAACATGATTAACTCTTCCCTTATCACTGGTTGGTGTTGGGGTTCTAGGGACTGCAGGCCTGGGTCCCATGGCTTCGCTTCGGGCACTTGTCGGCGAAGTGGCCCAGTTCATTGCAGTTGAACAGATGAGTCTGTCCCCCGCTATCTTTCCATGGCAACTCTCTCGCTGGCACATTGTGGCAGAGTGATGAACGTGTGATGCCCGCTGTTGCTACATTGCCTTCGAATGCCCTGGGTGGAACGACGCTGCTGGTGGACGACCATGGTGGAAGTCCACCCTGATGCCCCAGCATCACCGGGCCTCTGGTGCTTGTCCCTGGTGAGCTCGAACTGGCGCCTTTTCTCTTGCGTCCATCTTGTTTGCGCTGATCTTCCTGGCGATCGCCTTGTCCACCAGCTTTTCGAAGTCTGGATAGTCACTTGAGAGCTAGTTGTTAGCTTGTCGTCCAGTCCGTCCAAGAACTTCTCCTGTCTCTCTACATCGTGCGACATCCGGGCACGTAGCGTGCCAAGCGTTGAAGTCATGGAGGTACTCCTGATAGTCTGGTTTTCTGCACCAAATCCCTAAAACTCCTCTTCTTCTGTGCACATTCCTGCTAGAATTTGAGACTGAATTGTGGCAGAATTTAGCCTAGGTGACCGTGGTAGCATGCGGTCACAAGGAAGTTGTCCCACCAAGCTATACGGACCTTGGAGCTGGTGTGTGCAAAGCAACCTTTCCTAATCTTGCACTTGGAGAGATTGAGCTTCTTCTTAATTGCCAACAGCAGTCTTTGCGTCCATGGGGTTGGTGGTAATAGAGAAGCTTGGCGCCTGACCCTCAAGAACTCAGCAGCTTCGACTAAGGAGCGATGGCCGGGATGTGAGTGCTGGTGGTGTGCTGCATATTGTTTGCTGCATCCTGTATCATGATTGCCAACATCTGATTCTAGTTGGCCAGAGCCTGTGCAAGCATCGTTCTCTAGTAGGAGGTGGCATGTGATTGGGGAGCTCCGGTTCTGGGGTGCTCCCCCTGCGGGTTGGTTAGCACTGGCGTCACTGCACGTGTTACCATTCCTTGTGTGCACCATCTGAAGGGGATAGCAGTGTAAGGGAAGGAGAAAAACAGGTGGCTCAGAAACAGGAGTGATAATTAGGCAACACACCACAAACAGATGGTATCCACCAACTAACCCCAAGCAAACACCCTAACATTACAATATCATGAAATCAAAAACTAAGAAATGATGTAAAAACTAAGGACAGCGGCCTACTGCTCTGGGGCTCTTTAGCGTCTGATGTACCCCAACTCCTGCTTTGTCATCCCTCGTTGTCAGTGTGGCTCCTGATCCTCTCACGTAGTCCTCGCTACCGTAGCCGACGAAACTAGCCTCGCTGTGGGTGCGGGATCTGCTGAGAGCTACTGTCGTCGGTGGAATGAAGGCCTGTGGATGCTAGTACCTCCCTGAACTCCGTCACTCAACGATGCGCTGATCATGCCTCCGTTGGTGATGGCGCGGTGCTAGACTGGAGTGTCTGGTGCCGGTGGTGGTGCGTGTGGCCCGTTCCTGGGGCCAACTGGATGCGCACCGGAGAAGGTCCTCTTCCTCGGGTCACGGATCTAAAAAAAAAAGATTCCAGAAAAAAAAATTCCCAATCCCCCACTGTCCCCGGGTGCGGCTGTCCCTTCAACCCATGACTCCTTCTTCAAGCGGTCGATCTTGTCTAGAGACAATGATGGTCATCCTGTTGGTATCCTCCCTATCGTGGCCACACGCATCCAGTTGGTGTGCATGTAGTCCATGGCCCACATCGCCGCCTATGTGGAATGATTGGTGGTGTTGTTCTATGTTGTCGCAGTGGAGGGTGCTGTAGACTCGCAGTGAGCCCGGCTGGGGGAGGTAGCGGTAGGACGGTGTGCGGAGGGGTAGAGTGGTACCTATCGGCGTAGCTCTCAATCAGACGAAACGGTCCTGGTCAAATAGAGTTAGATGTTTTATCTTAATGTCCAAGAAAATTCATTTGTTCCTCAAAATATCTAGTGAACAGCGATGCAATGAGAATTTCAGAGGGATTTAGGGTTTTCATTTGGCTAGTTCGTTACGGCAGTTGGGCTCTGATGACTATTATAGCTAGATTCTAATAGAATTTGAACCTGTGTATTAATCCCTATCTGAAGCAAAGGAGGTAACATACCAAGTTAAAATAGAGTGCTCTTGACAAATGCTAATTGTCTTTCCTAAATGGTGGTAAAAGTATGTTGTAGCAGCAAAGGTTCCATTCCACAGCGTTTGACGGCGGAGCCAGTCCTAGTCCTCTTGTGATCCCGTCGATAGGTATCACCACTAGGGGGGTAAAGAGCAAGGCTGAGTACACCATTCAGTATTCAAACAAATACCCCGCAAATATGCACATGCACGGAATCAAGGTAAGGGCAGGGTTTATTGCATAAAAGCTTGGAAACATTAGTAGTTTGCAAACAGTAAAAGGTTGATTAATTAAGCAATAATTATTTAACCGCTGGGTCAGTTAAAACAGTTCACGCAAGGCCAATCATCCATCTATACTAAAGCAAATTTTAAGTAATTATTATAATGGGATTAATCATGTGAGTCTTGACCAATTTATGCCTATAACGTTGGGCACGGCTATTCGAATAGTTTCACACTCTAGCCAGAGGTGTACAAACTGACCCACAAGACCAGCCCACACACGTCCCGTAGGGCTGAAAAAGGTCGAAATGATAGAAAAAACCTAAACATTTCCATTTTCATATTTTTGTACTCGGAATCGAATTCGATATCGGTATGTGGAAAATGGAAACGGCTTCCGAAACTTCGGAGCAATCGGGAATGGAGTTGCCGGCGAACTTCTCGATATAGGTCGGCATCATGAATTCGGATTCGGAAATAAATTTACTCAGCTGTATATTATTTAGAGTACATCACTAATTCTAAACATAATAATTAATCGATATACTAATAATACACATCATAAAAACAATCATCATAATTATCCACATGATTAGCATACAGATGAAATGTAACTATGTGCAAAACCAATATACACCACAAATACCCTTGTGCTCATGCGGAGAACCCAGGCAGGCAGGCGAGCGCACGGGAGGCAGCCCAGAGGCGGGCGCCTGGTGGGGTGCGGGCGGTACGGGAGAGACAGACGGGAGGGAGCCGGCGCTGGGTGGGGGCGGCGGATTGGGAGAGGAGCCCGACGGCGAGGCGGGAGGCCGGCGGAGGGCAGACGGAGCGGAAGGCCAGCGTGGGTGGGGGCAGGGCGCCAGCGGAGGCCGGGCGGGTGGGGCACTTCGGGCAAGCGGGGAGGCCCGCTTGGCGGCGACGTGGAGCGGAGCCGGCGGAGGCTGGTCAAACGGGAGCGGAGGCCGGCGGGGGAGGAGGGAAGCGGCGGTTGTGGACGGCGGACGGGAGCATAGCGGCGGACGGGAAGGCGCGGCACATGGGAGCGGCGGCCGCGGCGCAGGAGGTGTGCGTGTCACGTGTGTGTCTCGAGGTGAGTAGTGTATGCCTGAGATTTGGGCGGTATCAAGGTGAGGGTTACTTACCTAGTTATATGTCCGGAATAATATTTCGAATCAGTGGTATCGGTAAATTCTGAATATATATGGTAAACTTCGGAAACGGGTTCGGTCAAATGCTAACTGAAATCATTTCCGATACCGGTTCCGAAACCAATACGTTTACCGGATCAATTTCGACAGTATCGAAAAAATCGAAAACGTCGTAAATATCCGAAACAGGGTCGTCGGTTCGGGACATTTTACGACAGTTTCAGCTACGTTCGTTGCCGGTATACCCTGAACTTGCGAGAGGTGAGACCGGAACGTTCACCACACGCTGCAACTCATCCTACCACCACACCAGCTGAGGTTGCACCTACCGACAGGACGCCAAATCAGCCAGGCTACCCTTGCACAAATGGATCGGAAGCGATCAACCCATTCCCGGGTGACCTAACTCACACTGGCCCATCTCACATTCGAGCTAGGAGAGGGAGAGAGACGCTCCATATAGCCAGCGTTGCCACGTGGCTTGTGGTAAGTAACGATTAATTTGCCCAGGGGTTCCGCGAAACGGTCCTTAATTGCCATGGGGGCACCAGCAAACCATGCACCCACAGCCCACCATTTTGGGTCAAATTTTAGTAATTTAATAGTAATAGTGTCCAATGTTACATTTCCCAACATAGAGTCAAACCACGAATGTAAATGATAATATTTAATTCCCAGGTGAACTAATAGTTTCTAAGCATGGCTAAGCATCCTAAGAATAATATTCTAATCATGTGGTTACCCTGGTGACAAGGAACAAGGTACAACAACTGAGGCATCAACATTTACAGATAAAGGTCATATTCCATACCACATGAAATACTAAAAACATGCATGTTTATTGAAGTAAACAAAAACATTTTAGCAAAAGTAGGTACAAAATGATGAAGATTATAGTGTGACTTGCCTTGCTCTGGCTCGACGTACTTGGCTACGACCTCGTAGTACACAGGAGAGTCGACGGCGTCGGATTCTATAGCCGAACCACACACAATATTGACCAATTAAAAAAGTACATGAGGGCAGTCAAACATGAGCCTGAAAATATTTTTATGAATTCTAGGCATTTTCTGGATTTAATGAAATTTGAATGGACTTAATTGAAGTTTGTATGAATTAGCTATGAATTTTGGATGTTTATCTATGATTTCCAATACAAAATTAATTATTGAACGATTTTTTGAGCACTAAAATGAATTAATGGCGTCACTGGACCCCGGGAGCCGGCGGCGATAGGCGGGCCCCACCGGTTGGTGACATGAGGAGAGGGGCGGCGCACGGTGCGACTGTGTCGACCGCGGCACAGCGAGGGAGGCCACATGACTGCGACGTGGTAGCATGGAGACAAGGCAGCTGCACGCCAGCACCAACGCGGTGCCGACGTGGCAAGGACGCGGGCGCCCGCGTGGTGCCATGCCGCCGATCCAGATTTGCCCAGAGGCAGATCGGACGGCCCCAGATGAAAAGGGGGCTCGCCCCCACTGGCGCGGGTGCTCCGCGGCGGGGCGAGCGGCCCGATGGTCACCGCTAGCAACCATCACCGCCTGGGAGGACGGCAAGAGGCAGCGAGGAAGGTGGGGCAAGATGATGGATGTGCTCACCGAGGGCTCGCAGTGACCGGGTAGTGCCGCGACGGCAGGAATAGAGGGAGTTGGCGGTGGCCGAGGTTCAGGATGCCGATGCCGACGGGGTTCCAGCGGCGCAGTGGGACGACGGGGGCGTAGTCGAGAGTCGGACCTGGGGAAGATTTAGAGTGGGTTAGGGGTAGGGGTTACCGAACCAGATGGCGAGATTACGTGGCTGAAACCCAGCGGAGGAACTCACTAAGGGGATTGCCGGAGAGGATGAGCCTTTGGTGGCGTAGGAGCTCGTGAGGATGGCGGCCTAGATGCTCCGGGATGCGGCGAACCTAGCGGTGACAAGAGACCAGCCCAGCAGTGACGAACGTGACAGTGATGAGTGGCTGAAGGTGGTGGTTTGCGGCGGCGGTTCAGGATTGCACTGCGCAAGGTGTTAGAGGGCTTGGGAAGCATCGATTGTCGATGCTTTGCACCAGCGATAAAACTATGGGGCTACTCGGCGAGGGTGAATTCAGTGGACTGCAGAGGAACACGGAGAGTTATACTGGTTTCCGGGGGCCTAGTGAGGTATACCCTACGTCCAGTTTGAGGTGTTATTCCTCTGAGTGTGTTTGATGATCGATGATCTTGTTGTCTTGCCCTGAGGGGCGCGCTGCCTCCCTTTATATACTAGGAGACAGGGGTACATGATAAGGATCCCAGCCGGATACGACCAAGGGATTTCCTCCTTAGAGATAGAGTCCTATCCGACTAAGACTATGTTTCCTTATTATACAAGGCAAAGCCTGCCGGATGCTATCTTATCTCTAAGTACATGGTTCGGCCCATCCTCTATCCGAGTGGCCCATGTACTAGTAATGAGGTATCCGGGGTCCATGGCCAATACAGTAGCCCCTGAGACCTTCATAGTTGAGTCACAGCTGATGCCGAGTGCTCGTCCTCCACGGTGAAGGTTGCCCGAGTGCAGTGCCCCCGAGTACTCATTGTCCGAGTAAGTCTTCTTCCGAGTCCTGCTTCATGTCAGCTGGCAGCGAGGCTATGAAGGGCTTCATGTAGATATATGAATAGTGTGCGCCGAATAGGCCCACCTGTTAGGTGTAGCCCCCGACTTTGTGCTTAATTGTGAAGACAATTAAACATAAAGTCAAAGATCTTTAACCTGGAAGTCTTTCCCGAGTAGATTACTACTGGTATATGAGACTCTTTGGTATCATGTCAACCGGAATAAACTTTATAGTCTTGCCGAGTAGGAGACTACTCGTACATAGGACTCTTCGACTTCATGTCAGTCGGAATATGTGTTTATAGCCTTGCCGAGTAGGATACTACTCGTATATGGGACTCTTCAGCGTCATGTCAGCTGGAAAAGGGGGTTTATAGTCTTTTCCGAGTGGCGTCCCACTCAAAAGTTAGACTCCTCCGCATCATGTCAGCGGGAAAAGGTATTTATAGTCTCTCCCGAGTAGTGCACTACTTGAACATTTGACTCTTCCGCATCATGTCAGCGGGTAAAATGTTGCTCATGGCAACTGATGGCCACGCATGTAGGCCGAGTACCACTTTATGAAAATAAATCCACGGCGTGCTCAGGTGTTCCTGAGACAGATACCTGTATCTCCAATTTTAATGAAGACCAGCTTGTGATCCTTGTAAGGATATATCCTCGAGACCTGGTGATTAAAACAGATACCCAAACATATATGTTTTGGCAATAAGGCTCTCATGAAGTATACCTGTTTACCTCATCGGCTCCTGTCAGTAGCACCAGCACTATAATTTCAACTCAGCCTGCGGGCGGCCCACATGGAGCATGCTACTGTAGGAACTCATGTCTTGTTGGCCCAGTGCTGACTGTGTAGGCCCAAGCCCATCTAGTCGGTGTCGGCTCTATAAAAATTGGGAGAGAGAAAAGGATTCCCTCATTCCCCAACTCAGCCACCGCTTTGTCTTCCGCCTTCGCGCCCACTTTTTGCCTCCCGCCGGCTAGGGTTAGCTGCTGCCATTCCCACCCGAACTCGGGCGATTCCAATCCTCTTCGTTTGATCCAAGCCCCCGATTTGCTTTTCCCCAAATCTCACCGCCTCCAGTCATGCCGAAAGCCTTGGATCTTGCGAGGGCGCTGGGGAGTTCTTGGCCGATTTCGGATTGTGGCTCGGTGAAGCTGCGGCGACTAGAGAGTGAACTAAAGTTGCCCAGTCAGGAGGTGATTTGCTAGCGGCCGGCTAGGGATGAGTCGAGCCCAAATCCCCGACCTGGTGAAACAGTAGTTTTCGCCTCTTTTTTCGATCGAGGCTTGTGCCTTCCGTCTTCTAATTTCTTCCGCCGCATCCTTGACTTCTATAAGCTAGAGTTGGTGCATTTGAATCCCAACTCAATTCTTCAGATCTCTTACTTTGTCACTCTGTGCGAGTGCTATTTGGGTGTGGAGTCTCATTTCAATTTCTTTAGGCATTTGTTCCACATTAAACCTTAGCCCTCCAAAAATAGCATCAATGTAATTGGGGGGGCTAGTCTTCAATTGAGGAGTGATAGGAAAAAGTCGTATCTTGATCTTCCCTTGAAATCCTCCTTGAAGGGCTGGTACAAGGAGTGGTTTTATTGCGCAGATCTTGCTCCCTCCTTGCGGCCATTCACCGGCTCGCCGCCGGTAGTTTTGCCGAATTGGTCGGCGGACCCGACCTACGAAGAGATGGGTCAAGTGCACCAACTGCTGATGAAGCTGGATAATTTCAAGAAGGCCGGTCTGACTGGTCCCTGGGTGGCCAGGCGGTTCCTGACTCGGCGCTTCCAGCCCCTGAAGCTGAGGAGCACGTTTGGCTGGGATTACCAGGGAAAACATGACCCTGATCGGGTCAGCCGGGAATCGGCTGACGAGCGGAAGGTGACGGAGACCCTGTTCGGATACTTCTCCAGCGGGGTGATTGAGACCGAGGACAAGAAGAGACGCATTGCGTCTTACAGGCGCAGCTGGCCCCGGTCCGAGGTAACATCCGCCTTCCCTTCGTAGCGCATGCCCGTGGACTCGGATGTCTAAGTCCCCGGCAGTATATGATGTATCTTGTTTGAATTTCTTGTAGTGGTGCGTGGAGTTTGACGAGGACTCCCACCCGTTGTCAGCCGTCGTGTCGAAGAAGAGGCCGAGAAGTCCCTCTGCTGCCCAACCGAACTCCAAGAGAGCGGGGAAGAAGCCGATATTATATCGGGGCAAGGGGCCATGACGGCACGCGCCGTGGCCGGAAGCCTGAAGATAAAGGACGCCGTCGCCGCAACGCCCAAGCGGTCAAGTCCCAGGTTGAGACTTGTGGGTTTGAGCCCGACGTTGTCGAGCCCGGCCGCGGCGCCACCGAGGGGCCGGCTAGAGCAGACACCGCTAGGGGCGGAGGCGCCCAAGCCGACCACACCGGAGTTGGGACCGACTCGGGTTGATGCGCCGCTGCCGACTGTGACGCCGACCAGGCCGACTACCGGGGCTAGCGCTCCACCGGGGACTGGGTCGCCCGGCAAGAAGCTGAAGTTCTCCAAGAGGTGCGCGGCTCCGGGTCTTCTGAAATCCTTGTGTGTTGAAGCAGTGTCGTGATGTATTGTTTCATCGTGCAGGAAGCGGGCCGATATCGATCTCAAGGAGGTCAACCCGACCGCTCCCCTTGATGAGCCTGCCCTAGCCGAGCTGGCGGCCGCGGACATACCTGTTGAGCCGGTAGCCAGCCCGGTCACGGAGACCGAGGTGGTCCCGACTGCAGGGTCGCTGCCGCCGCCCGACCGAGAGGCGGCTGCTGAGGCTAAGGCCCCAGCCCCCGAAGCGTCGCTCGTCGCGGAGGCCGTGGCCGGAGCCCTTGAGCCGGTCCCCGAGGTCGCGGGGGACGGCGGCGCTGAGGCCAGGACCCCGTCGCCGTTGTGGTGGTGGTGGTCGTCGTCGTCGCCGCCGGAGATCCCGCATCTTCCCCGGATCGAAGCTCCTCCATGTGTGATGCCCCGGACATTCATGTGGACGGCCCCTGATGGTACAGCGAAGAGCTTCAGGCTTGATGAAGTCGTCGCGAGGAGAGAGTGCGAAAGCTTGCTTCGCGCCGCCATCAGCGGGTCCAAGGGAGTCGCGGTATGATTCTTGTGGTAGAGCCTTGGCAATCTTCTTGTTTTGACGTCTGACCGCGTCCTTGATTTGTCTCTTATCCCGAGCAGAAGCTTGTGGACCGCAATGAGGCGATGACGGAAATCTTGGTCGAGGTAGCTCCCCACCTCGCAGAATTGGAGCAGCTCCGGGCATTGAAGGCCGAGATGGAGGTGCGTCATGCGGGGAGGGAGGCCTGGCTGAAGGGTGGCGCCGATCAGCTCGGGACGGAGACATGGGCCCTAGTCGGAAAGATCAGAGGTAGGATCCCCGAATATATCTTCCCGATCGAACCGTTGATGTATTCATCCAGCTGTGTTGTTCCCGACTGCCCAGTTATGTCATGACTGCACGGTTGAGCTCTTGGCTAATCTGTGGTGCAGCCCTCGAAGCGGAGTTGAAGACCCGAACAGAGAGGGAATCGCAGCTGAAGGAGGCCGAAGAAGCCAGGGCCAGGCTTGAGAAGGCCAAGGCCGACCTGACAAAGGCCAACACCGAGCTCGACCGGGAGAAGGCCGAGTTGAAGGAGGCCGTCGTCAAGCTCGGTAAGGAAAAGGCTGAACTGGAGAAGACCGTGGCCAGGTGGGAGACCGACTACGAAAGTAAGTCCTCGACCCGCAGTGATCTTAGCCAATCCATTAGTCGTTCCGTCTGTAGCCGAATCTGACAAGTTTACTTGCCGGCGGACCTGGGCAGACATGAGAGCCAATGTCCACGCCCAGTATCGGTTCTACACAGAGGAGATAAGAGTGATCAGGGAGTCATGGGAGGCCCTCGTCGGGTCCGTGAAAGGGCTCCTTGACCTCATAGATCCCCGCCCTATGGGGACCAGTTGTAGCAGAATCCCCCAGATAGAGGCGCGTCTCGAGGATGCACCAAGTGCCTTGAAAAAGTACTCGGATGAGCATGTTGTCGCCGGCGTGGCCCAGACCCTGGCGATGACCAAGTCCATCTACCCAAGGGCGGATATTGAAGCCATTGGGGAGGGGTTTTCCGAAGAGACGACGCCCGAGGAGGCGCTGGAGCTGATCGCCCGGGCGAAGCCGACTGCTGAAATAATTACCCGAGACCTGGGTCTGTAAGGGCAACATGTTATGTAGTCGGTGTATATAAACTTTTGTTAAACAAGCATGTGTAAATATGTGTGTAGTGCCGCCAAGCTCATTACTCAGTCGTCATTAGCTTTACCCGACCGTGTAGTGTGCACCGAGTTAGTCTGTCAGAACTTAATAAAAACGTTCAAAGTAAGAAGCTACACTCAGGCAAACGTGACAGTTGTAGTAAGGCTTCATAACCGAAGTAAGATAAGCTTGTATGTTATTGACAGAACACATATATACATGCAGCCCCCGACTCACTACTCGGTTGATACAAGCGGCGTAGTGAGTTAGAAGAACTGTACACATGAAAATTATAGAACTCAGGTATAGAAAGGATGTAGCTGTTCTATGTTCCATGAGTTGTTGATGAGAACGCCATCTTCGGTCTTCAGTCAGTAGGCGCCTGGCTGCGTGACCTCGGCTATGATGAACGGCCCTTCCCAGATTGGGGATAGTTTATGCCTGTCTTTGGTGGTTTGTATTTTCCTCAGAATGAGATCCCCGACCAAAAAGGCGCGGCCACGGACATTGTGATTGTGGTAGCGACGTAGGCCTTGAAGATACCTTGCCGATTGGATTGTTGCGGTGTCTCTTGCTTCTTCCAGCTGATCTAGTTCGACCAGTCGGGTATTGTCGGAGTCATCTTCTGAGTAAGCCCGGACTCGCGGAGAGCCGAACTGTAACTCAGTAGGTAGCATAGCCTCGGCACCGTAGACCAGAAAGAAAGGGGATTGCCCTGTTGCCCGACTAACCGTGGTTCTGAGAGACCAGAGAACGGATGGGAGTTCTTGTACCCACCGGCCCGCATGTGGTTGTAGTCGGTCGAATATCCTTGCCTTGATGCCTTGTAAGACCATACCGTTGCCTCGTTCGACCTTGGCTCGTTGCTCCGCGGGTGTGCCACAGATGCGTAGCAGATCTTGATGCCGAAATCATCGCAGAAGTCTTGGAATACGCCGGCCGCGAACTGAGTACCGTTGTCGGTGATGATGCGGTTAGGGACCCCAAATCGGTATAGTATACTCAAGATGAAGTCCTTTGCCCGTGCCGCTGTAATTGTTGCAACGGGTTTAGCCTCAATCCACTTGGTGAATTTATCCACCGTGACGAATAGATATGTGAACCCTCCTGGCGCTTTCTTGAAGGGCCCGACCATGTCAAGCCCCCATACTGTGAATAGCCAGGAAATGGGAATAGTTTGAAGTTCCTGGGCTGGGAGATTTGTTTGTCTTGTGTAGAACTGGCAACCCTCGCACTTGCGAATGATGTCTTTGTCGTCTGTTACTGCTGTGGGCCAGAAAAATTCTTGCCGGTAAGCCTTTCCGACTAACGTCCTGGATGCGGCATGGTTGCCACATATGCCCGAGTGGATCGAATGTAGAATCTGCTTGCCCTCCTCGGTGGTGACACAGCGCATGAGGACACCGGATGCACTCCTTCGGTACAGGTCTTCTCCGACTAGTAGGAAGCTTTTGCTTCAACGCTTGATCTGCTCGGCTTGACTGCGATCTTCTGGGAGTTCATTGTCCAGGAGAAATTTGACAACAAGAGTCCTCTAGTCTTGGCATATGTGCAGCACCGTATTTGTGGCCGGGGTAGGCTCGCCTCCTGACTGCTCCGGCGCCGGTTTCTTCTTGACTGATGGCTCCATGAGTTGCTCGACAAAGATTCCAGTCGGAACTGCTTCTCGCTTGGATCCCATGTTTGCCAGCTCGTTTGCCGCGTCGTTGTATTGACGCAGGACGTGTGTGATTTCCAGCCCGTCGAACTTGTTTTCCAGCTTGCGGACCTCCTGACAGTATGCCGCCATGGTATCGTCGAGACAAGTCCAGTCCTTCATGACTTGGTTTACCACGAGTTGAGAGTCCCCGTGCACAACCAGTTGACGTATGCCGAGTGATATGCCGATGCGGAGCCTGTGAACAAGTGCCTCGTACTCGGCGACGTTGTGGGAAGCCGGGAAGTGGATTTGTAAAACGTACTTCAGTTTTTCACCAGTGAGGGAGGTCAATATGACTCCAGCCTCGGCGCCGCCGATCCGTAGAGAACCGTCGAAGTACATTGTCCAGTACGCCAGCTTTGCTATTGGTGTGGGGAGTTGAACTTCTGTCCACTCGGCCACGAAGTCGGCTAGAGCTTGAGATTTAATTGCTGTCCGTGGCTGAAAGGTGATGTCAAACGCCATCAGCTCGAGTGCCCATTTAGCGATTCGGCCGGTGGCCTCGCGATTATGAAGGGCATCCCCGAGTAGAAACGTTGTGATCACCGTGACTTGGTGTGCTTGAAAATAATGCACCAGCTTTCGGACTGTGATGAGTAGCCATATAGCAGCTTCTGGACCTGCGGATATCTCGTCTTCGAGTCGGCAAGGACTTCGCTGACAAAGTAGACTGGCCACTGTATTTTTTGAATATGACCCTGTTCGGATCTCTCAACCACCAACACCGTGCTGACTACCTGTGTTGTTGCCGCCAGATATAGCATTAGCGGTTCCTGGGGCAGAGGTGACGCCAACACGGGGGGTGATATGAGGAATTGTTTGAAGTCTTCGAAAGCTTGTTGGGCTTCCAGAGTAAATTGGAAGTTGTCTGCCTTTTTGAGGAGCTTGAAGAAGGGCATGCTCCGTTCACCCAGTCGGGAAATAAACCGGCTAAGTGCCGCCATGTAGCCTGTCAGCTTCTGGACGTCTTTAAGGTTAGTCGGGGGTGCCATGTTCCTGATGGCGTTGACTTTCTCCGGGTTAGCCTCGATGCCGCGATGCGAGACGATGAAGCCGAGTAACTTTCCAGATGGCACACCGAAGGCGCATTTTTCCGGGTTCAACTTCATCTTGAATCTTCGAAGGTTGTGGAAGGTTTGTTCAAAATCAGCGATGAGGTCTTCTTTGGACTTGGTCTTGATCACCACGTCATCGACGTAGGCTTCCACGTTGCGCCCGATCTGAGTGTGCAGACACCGCTGAATAGCCCGTTGATAGGTTGTGCCCGTGTTCTTCAGACCTAACAGCATTGTGATATAGCAATATGCTCCAAACGACGTGATGAAAGATGTCTTCAAGCAGTCTTCCTCCCTCAGGCTGATTTGATGGTATCCCGAGTAGCAGTCGAGAAAGGTGAGTAGGTCGCACCCTGCGGTGGAATCAACCACCTGATCTATCCGGGGAAGACCAAATGGGTCCTTGGGGCACGCTTTGTTGAGGTCGGTGTAGTCGACGCACATGCGCCATTTACCGTTTTTCTTTCGGACCAGAACTGGGTTTGCCAGCCAATCCGGGTGATAGACCTCTTTGATGAACTCGGCTGCGAGGAGTTTTGTAATTTCCTCCCGAATAGCATCTTTGCGGTCTTGAGTGAAGCGCCGGAGCCGTTGCTTGACTGGCTTGGCTTCTGTCTTCACGTTTAGGGCGTGCTCGATCACCTCCCTTGGTACGCCCGGCATGTCAGACGGTTTCCACGCGAAGATATCCTTGTTGGCTTGGAGGAAGGTGACGAGCACGTCTTCCTATTTGGGGTCGAGTCCGGTCCCGACTAGAGCAGTCTTGGAGGGGTCGGAAGGGTCCAGGGGGATCTTCTTCGTGTCAGAGTCCGCTGAAATTCCCGACTTCGCTGCTTTTTTCGCCGGAACTTGATTTGCTCGACTTCTGTTGTGGCGGCTTGCCGAATGCTATCGCGCTCGACTGCCGCCTCTTGTAATTGAGCCAGTTCGCAGCTCTCCTTGTCGCAGGTGAAGGCTTGCTTGATGTCGCTGTGGAGGGAGAGGACTCCTGCTGGCCCAGGCATCTTCAGCACCATGTATGTATAGTGCGGTATTGCCATGAATTTGGCGAGTGCCGGTCATCCGAGTATCGCGTGGTACGCGGTCTTGAAGTCGGCGATCTCGAAGCAGACGTTTTCTGTGCGGAAATTATCCCATGTGCCGAAGGTTACCGGCAAGGTTATCTGCCCGAGTGGGGTTGATGACAGGCCGGGATTTATCCCGTGGAAGGGTGCGGTGCTCGGCCGTAGTTCTGAACGAGGAATTTTCATCTCGTCCAAAGTCTTGGCGAACAGGATATTGAGCGCGCTGCCTCCGTTGATGAGGGTTTTCTTTAGCCTGATGTTTCTGACGACCGGGTTCAGGACGAGTGGATAGCGTCTCGGGTGGGAGACCCGATCTGGGTGATCTGCGCGGTTGAAGGTGATGGCCATCTCTGACCAGCGCAGGTATTAGGGGGTATCTGCCGCGGAGACAGTGTTGATGTCGCGCACTAAAAGCTTTTGTTTGCGCTTGGACTCGTACGCGAGTGGCCCCCCGAAGATGTGGTTGAGCTCGGCTTGAGGATCTTGGAAATCGTTAGCCGGACCCAAGTCTGGCTTGTCTTTGTCCTTGTCGGCGCCAAACGATGAAGCCTGCTCGGAGGCAAACTTCTTGAGCATGTAGCAGTCTTTGGCCGCGTGCTTGCCCTTGGGGTGAAAGGGGCATGGCCCGCTCATGACTTTCTGCTAGTCGTTGTTCCGCTGGGGCCGCGGCCGACTGCGCTCCATGTTGGCCACCTCGTTGTCCGACTTCTGCTTGCGGCTGCCAGACTTGTTTTGAGACGGCTCATTGTCGGCTTTCGCCTTCTGGTCTTTTTGTCGGGGCTCCTTCTTCTCGTCGAGGGCCTCAGCAACCGCCTTGGCCGAGTCGGCGTATTTGTTGGCCATGTCGAAGAGCGCCTGGACCGTGGATGGTGGTTTCTGAGTGAATTTTGCGATAAGCGGAGCGTCTTTTACCGCCTTGCGAAAGGCGGCGATGACGGCTTCGTCTTTGACAGTTGGAATTTGGTTGCGCTTCTCGGAAAACCTTTTGATGAATTCGCGCAAAGACTCATTTTTCTTCTGGTGCAGTTGATAAAGATCATGCTCCGAAGCGGGTCCGTCGTAGGTCCCCTAGAAATTAGCAATGAACTGCTCCCTGAGTTGTCCCTAGGAACCGATCGACCACCTCGGGAGGCCTGTCAGCCATGTCCTCGCCGAGTCGGCTAGCGCGACTGGGAGGTAGTTAGCCATGACTCTGCTGTCGCCCCCAGCAGCTCGAACTGCTAGGGTGTAAATGGTGAGCCAGGACTCGGGGTTTGTCTTGCCGTCGTACTTTTCGATCCCGGTGGGCTTAAAGCCAGTCGGCCAAAAGACGTCCTGTAGCCCCCGCGTGAAGGCTAGGATGCCTTCGTCTTCATGAGGGCTTCGACTCCGATCTTGGCGGTGCGGCCGCTCGTGGTGGAGACCGAAGCGCTCGTTTTCATCTTCCAGTCGGCGGCGTTCATCTTCTTTGCGTTCTTCACGTCCAGCGTTTAAGGTGTGGCGAAGGTCGCGGTGCAGTCGGACTCGGAGGTCTTGATTGGGTCGGCGATCGTACGGGTGACGCCACCGGTTGTCATTGTTGGTGTTGCCGAGTGTTGTTTGCCAGGACTCTTCGCGTTGCCGACTGGAGCCAGCCGCCTAGCGTCGCGTTGACGCAGATGAGTCTGTCGCTGGAGAACCCGACCGGTTGGTCGGTATAACTGTGTCGCCCGACTGCTGTTACTGCTGACAGGCAGCAGCTGTGATCATCGCCTTGATCTTAGCGATAGTCGGGGTGGCCTGGTGATCAGCCCCGAGCTGGAGTGTGTCCAGCAGAGTTGCGGTGGCCACAACATTCTGTTGTGGCGTGACGAAGACATCGTGGTCGCCAATCTTGGTTTGGAGGATCTGTTGCCGAGCGACTCGCCCAGCCTGGCGTAGCTCGTTGTTGCGGGCATCGCGGTTGGCCTCCTCTTGTCGTAGTCGGCGCGCCTCCTCCTGTTGCTCGTCTTGTAGTCGGCGCACCTCGGAAGGTGGTGTTGAAGGCATGAAGATTTCGCGGGAGAGGGGGAAGCTTGCCGAATTAGAGTCCGAACTGGCGCTCGAACCGCTGTCCGACTTGGTGTCGGATTCTGAATAGTTTATCGGAGTAAGGAGATCTTGATGCCGAACTCTTCACAGAAGTCTTGGAATACGCCGCCCGTGAACTGAGTACCGTTGTCGATGATGATGCAGTTAGGGACCCCGAATCGGTATAGTATACTCATGATGAAGTCCTTTGCTCATGCCGCTGTTATTGTTGCAACGGGTTTGGCCTCAATCCACTTGGTGAACTTGTCAACTGTGACGAAGAGATGTGTGAACCCTCCTAGTGCTTTCTTGAAAGGCCCGACCATGTCGAGCCCCCATACTGCGAATGGCCAAGAAATAGGGATAGTTTGGAGTTCTTAGGCTAGGAGATTGGTTTGTCATGCGTAGAACTGGCAACCTTTGCATGTGCGAATAATGTCCTTAGTGTCTGTTACTGCTGTTGGCTAGAAAAATCCCTGTCGATAAGCCTTTCCGACTAACATCCTAGATGCGGCGTGGTTGCCACATATGCCTGAGTGAATTGACTGCAGAATCTGCTTGCCCTCCTCGGTGGTGACACAGTGCATGAGGACACCGGATGCACTTCTTCAGAACAGGTCTTCTCTGACTAGCAGGAAGCTCTTACTTCGACGTTTGACTTGCTCGGCCTGACTGCGATCGTCTGGGAGTTCATCGTCCAGGACGAATTTGATGACGGGAGTCCGCCAGTCTTGACATATGTGCAGCACCTCGTCTGTAGCCAAGGTAGGTTCACCTCCCGACTGCTCCGACGCCGGTTTCTTCTTGACTGATGACTCCATAAGTTGCTCGACAAAGATTCCAGTCGGGATTGCTTCTCGCTTGGATCCCATATTTGCCAGTTCGTCTGCAGCATCATTGTATTGTCGTAGGACATGTGTTATCTCCAGCCCATCGAACTTGTTCTCCATCTTGCGGACCTCGTGACAGTATGCCGTCATGGTATCGTCGAGACACGTCCAGTCTTTCATTACTTGGTTTACCATGAGCTGGGAGTCCCCGCGCACAACCAGTCGACGTATGCCGAGTGATATAGCGATGCGGAGCCCGTGGATAAGTGCCTCGTACTCGGCGACATTGTGGGAAGCCGGGAAGTGGATTTGTAGAACATACTTGAGTTTTTCGCCGGTGGGGGACGTCAGTACGACGCTAGCCCCAGCGCCACCAATCTGTAGAGAACCATCGAAGTACATTGTCCAGTACTCTAGCTTTTCTGTTGATGTGGGTAGGTGAACTTCTGTCCACTCATCCACGAAGTCGGCTAGAGCTTGTGATTTGATTGCTGTCCATGGCTGGAAGGTGATGTCGAATGCCATCAACTCGAGCGCCCATTTAGCGATTCGGCCGGTGGCCTCGCGGTTGTGTAGGATGTCCCTAAGTGGAAACGATGTGACCACCATGACTTGATGTGCTTGAAAGTAATCCACCAGCTTCCAGATAGTGATGAGTAGGCCATAAAGTAGCTTTTGGACCTACGGATATCTCGTTTTTGAGTCAGCAAGGACCTCGCTAACAAAGTAAACTGGCCGTTGTATTTTGGATGTGACCCGGTTCGGGTCGCTCAACCACCAACACCGTGCTGACTACCTGAGTAGTTGCCGCCAGATATAGCATTAGCGGTTCTTGGGGCATGGGTGACGCCAACACGGGGGGTGATGTGAGAAATTTCTTGAAGTCGGCGACCTTGAAGCAGATGTTTTCTGTGTGGAATTTATCCCGTGTGCCGAAGGTTACCGGCAAAGTAATCTGCCCGAGTGGTGTTGAAGAGAGGCCGGGAATTATCCCGTGGAAGGGCACCATACTCGGCCGTAGATTTGAACGAGGAATCTTCATCTCATCCAGAGTCTTGGCGAACAGGATGTTGAGCGTGCTGCCTCCGTCTATGAGCACCTTCTTCAACTTGATATTCTTGACAACCGGGTCCAGGACGAGTGGGTAGCGTCCCAGGTGCGAGACCCGATCTAGGTGATATGCGCGATTGAATGTAATGGCCATCTTTGACCAGTGCAGGTATTGGGGGGTGTCCGTTGTAGAGACCGTGTTGACGTCGCGTGCAGATAGCTTCTGTTTTCGCTTGGACTCGTACGCGAGTGGCCCTCTGAAGATGTGATTGAGCTCGGCTTGAGGATCTTGAAAATCATTAGCCGGGCCTAAGTCTGGCTTGTCCTTGTCCTTGTCAGCGCCAGACGATGAAGCCTGCTTGGAGGCAAACTTCAAAAGCATGTAGCAGTCTTTGGCCGCGTGCTTGCCCTTGGGGTGGAAGGGGCATGGCCCGCTCATGACTTTTTGGTAGTCGTTATTCCGCTGGGGCCGCGACCGAGTACGCTCCATGTTGCCCACCTCGTTGTCCGACTTCCACTTGCGGCCGCCGGTCTTGTTTTGAGATGGCTCGTTAGCTTTCGCTTTTTGTTCTTTCTGTCGGGACTCCTTCTTCTCGTCGAGGGCCTCTGCGACCGCTTCAGCCAAGTCGGCGTACTTGTTTGCTATGTCGAAAAGAGCCCGGATAGATGTTGGTGGCTTCCGAGTGAATTTCGCGATGAACGGGGCGTCCTTTACTCCCTTGCGGAAGACGGTGATGACGGCCTCATCTCTGATCATTGGGATCTTGTTGCGCTTCTCAGAGAATCTCTTGATAAAATCGTGTAGAGACTCATTCTTCTTCTGGTGTAGTTGATACAAATCGTGCTCAGAAGAGGGCCTCTCGTAGGTTCCCTGAAAATTGGCCATGAACTGCTCCCTGAGTTCTCCCCAGGAACCAATTGACCGCCTCGAGAGCCCTGTCAGCCATGTCCTCACCGAGTCGGCTAGCGCGACTAGGAGGTAGTTAGCCATGGCTTTGTGGTCGCCCCCAGCAGCTCGAACCGCCAGGGTATATACGGTGAGCCAGGACTCGGGATTTGTTTTGCCGTCATACTTTTCAATTCCTGTGGACTTAAAGCCAGTTGGCCAGTCGACGTACTATAGCTCCCGAGTGAAAGCTGGAATGCCTTCGTCTTCGTTAGGGCTCGGGCTTCGACCACGGCAGTTGAACCGCTCGTGATGGAGACCGAAGCACTCGTTTTCGTCCTCCAGTCGGTGGCGCTCGTCTACGTGTCGTTTGTGGTGCCAAGTGTTGATGGTGTGGCAGAGGTCGTGTTGTAGGCGTTCTCGGAGATCTTGGTTGGGCCAGCGGTCACACTGGTGACACCGCCGGTTGTCATTGTTGGTATTGCCGAGTGACGTTTGCCTAGACTCCTCGCGTGGCTGACTTGAGCCGGCCGCCCGGCGCCGTGTTGATGTAGATGAACCTGCCGCTGGGGATCCCGACCGGTTAGTCGGTACTATGGTATCACCTGACTGCTGTTGTTGTTGTTGGCAGGCAGCAACCGTAATCATCACCTTGATCTTGGCGATAGTTGGGGTGGCCTGGTGATCAGGCCCTAGCTGGAGCATGTCCAGTAAGGTTGCGACGGTCACAACGTTCTGTTGTGGCGTGACGAAGATGTCATGATCGTCGACTTTAGTCTAGAGAATCTGCTGCTGAGCTGCTCACCCAGCCTTATGTAGCCCGTCATTGCGAGCCTCGCGGTCAGCCTCCTCCTATTGTCGCAGTTGGCGCGCCTCCTCCTGTTGCTCCTCTTGTAGTTGGCGCACCTCGGGTGGTGGTGCTGAAGCCATGAAGATCTCACGGGGGAGGAGGAAACTAGCCAGACTGGAGTCAAAACTAGCGTTCGAACCGTTATCCGACTTGGAGTCGGACTCCGAGTAGTTTATCGGAGTAAGAACGACTCCGACCTCTCTAGATCCAATCTGAAATGGCGCTTGGCCGTGTCCAAACTAAATCGCAGGAGATCGGGACTGCTGCGTGGGATGTAGATCCGCAGCGTCACCGAATCCATGTGGGAAGTTGACGATCTCTCCCATTCTTGGCCCAACCCAGGCTAGCTCAAGGCATAGCGCAAGTCGAACGCTGAAGGAGAGAGTTGTCCCAATGCTCGGCGAAGTGAAGGTGTCGATGTTTTACACCGGCAATAGAACTATAGGGCTACTCAGTAAGGGGAAACTTGGTGGATTGTAGAGGAACGCAAAGAGATTTTATACTGGTTCAGGCCCTCGATGTGAGGTAATATCCTACGTCCAGTTGTGGTGTTATTCCTCTAAGAGGTTATGTTGATCAATGATCTTCCCTGCCCTCATGGGGCGCCCTACCTCCCTTTATATTCTAGGGGACAGGGGTACAAGATGAGGATCCCAGCCGGATACGGCCAAGGGATTTCCTTTAGAGATAAAAACTTATCCGACTAAGACTCTGTTTTCCTTATCGTACAAGGCAAAGTCTGTCGGGTGCTATCTTATCTCTAACTACATGATTCGGCCCATCCTCTATCTGAGTGGCCCATATGTAGGTGGTGAGGTACCCAGGGCCCATGGCCTCCACAGTAGCCCCTGAGATCTTCATAGTTGAGTCACAGCTGACGCCAAGTGCTCATCCTCCACGGTGAAGTCTTCCCGAGTGCATTGCTCCCGAGTACTCTTTTGTCCGAGTGCTTCTTCTTTTCGAGTCCTGCTTCATGTCAGCTGGCAGCGAGGCTATGAAGGGCTTCATGGAGATATATGAATAATGTGCGCCGAATAGGCGCACCTATTAGGTGTAGCCCCCGACTTTGTGCTTAATTGTGAAGACAATTAAACATAAAGTCAAAGATCTTTAACCTGGAAGTCTTTCTCGAGTAGTATACTACTGGTATATGAGACTCTTTGGTATCATGTCAACCGGAATAAACTTTATAGTCTTGCCGAGTAGGGAACTACTCGTATGTAGGACTCTTCGATTTTATGTCAGTCGGAATGTGTGTTTATAGTCTTGCCGAGTAGGATGCTACTCGTATATGGGACTCTTCAGCGTCATGTCAGCTGGAAAGGGGGGTTTATAGTCTTTCCCGAGTGGCGTCCCACCCAGAGGTTAGACTCCTCTGCGTCATGTCAGGAGGAATATGTTTATAGTCTCTCCCGAGTAGTGCACTACTCAAAAGTTAGACTCTTCAGCATCATGTTGGCTGGAATAATATTGCTCATGGCAACTGTTGGCCAAGCGTGTTGGCCGAGTACCACTTTTATGAAAATAAATCCACGGCGTGGTCAGGTATACTCGAGAAAGATACCAACATCCCCAATTTTAATGAAGACCAGCTTGTGATCCTTGTAAGGATATATCCTCGAGACCTGGTGGATAAAACAGATACCCAAACATATATGTTTAGTAATAAGGCTCTCATGAAGCATATCTGTTTACCTCATCGGCTCCTGTTAGTAGCACCAGCGCTATAATTTCAACTCAGCCGGCGGGCGGCCTATATGGAACATGCTACTGTAGGAACTCATATCTTGGTGGCCCAGCACCGACTGTGTAGGCCCAAGCCCATTTAGTCGGCACAGGCTCTATAAATAAAGGGGAGAGAGAAAATGATTCCTTCATCTTCCCCAAATCAGCCAATCATTTCGTCTTCCATCTCCGTGCCCAAATTTCGCCTTTTGCTCGGCTAGGGTTAGCTGCTGCTGCTGTTCCCTGCTTGAACTTGGGCGATTCCAGTCCGCTTCGTTTGTTCCAAGCCCCCAACCGCTTTTCCCCTAAATCTCTCCGCCCCCAACTATGTCGACAACTTCGGATCCTACGGGTGCGCTGGGGAATGGCTGGTCGACTTGGGATTGCAGCTCGGTGAAACTGAAGCTGCTAGAGAGTCAATTGAAGTTGCCCAGTCAGGAGGTGATCCGTTTGCAGCTGGCTAAGGGTGAGTCGGTCCCAAACCCCCAATCTGGCGAAACAGTAGTCTTTGCTTCTTTTTTCGATCGGGGTTTGTGCCTTCCCTCTTCTGCGTTCTTCTACTGCATCCTTGACTTCTATGGGTTGGAGTTGGTGAATTTGAATCCCAACTCGATTCTTCAAATCTCCATATTTGTTACTCTCTGTGAGTGCTTTTTGGGTGTGGAACCCCACTTTAATTTCTTTAGGCATCTGTTCCACATCAAACCCCAGCCCTCCAAGAATAATATCAATGTGATTGGGTGGGCTGGTCTCCAGTTGAGGAGTGATGGGAAGAAAACATATCTTGATCTCCCCTTGAAATCTTCCTTGAAAGGCTGGCACAAGGAGTGGTTCTATTGCGCAGATCTGGCTCCCTCCTTGCGTCCATTCACCGGCTTGCCACCGGTAGTTTTACCAAGTTGGTCTTCAGACCCAACCTTTGAAGAGATGGGCCAAGTACACCAATTGCTGGCGAAATTAGATAAGCTTAAGGAAGCTAGCCTGACTGGGCCTTGGGTGGCTCAGCGTTTCCTGACTCAGCGTATCCAGCCGCTGAAGCTGAGGAGCGTGTTCGGCTGGGACTTTCAGGGCAAACATGATCCCGACCGAGTAAGCCACGAGACGGCCAACAAGGACAAGGTGACCGAGACCCTGTTTGGTTACTTCTCCAATGGGGTGATCAAGACCGAAGACGATAAGCGCCGCATCGCGGCATATAGCTTCCTTCGGCCCCGCTCCAAGGTAACCTTTGTCTTTCTTCTGTGTTGAATGCCTATAGACTTGTATCTGCGACTGCCCAGCATTGTGTGATATATGTTGTTGAATCATCTATAGTGGTGTAAGGAGTTCGACGAGGACTCCCGTCTGTTGTCAGCTATCAAATCGAAGAAGAGGCCGAGGAGCCCCCCTGCCACCCAACTCGACTCGAAGAGAGTGGGGAAAAAGCCTGTTCTTTATCGTGGCGAGGGGGCCATGATGCTGCGTGCCATGGCAGGAAGTCTGAAGATAAAGGATACCGCCGCCGTGGCACCCAGGCGATCAAGTCCTAGATTGGGACCAGTATAGCCGAGCTCGACGTTGCCGAGCCTGGCAAAAACACCATCGAGTACAAGGTCCGAGCAGGCGCCGCCAAGCATACGGGTGCTCGAGTTGGCCACGCCACCAATGGGGCCGCCTCCAGTTGCCACGCCACCGCCGACCGCTTCGCCGACCCGGTCGACAACCGGGCATAGTGCTCCGCCAGGACCTGGATTGCCCGGCGGGAAACTCAAGTTCTCCAAGAGGTAGGCTGCTCTAGATCTTCTGAGATTCTTGTCTGTTGCAGTAGTATTTTGATGTCTGTTTTGCCATGCAAGAAGCGTGCCGATATCGATCTCAAGGAGACCGCTTTGACCGCTCCCCTTGAAGAGCCCGCCCCAGCCGAGCCGGCGCCCATGAGCACACTCGCTGAGCCGGTGGCCATCCTAGTCCCAGAGACTGAGGTGGTCCCGACTGCGGGGCCGCCCGACCAAGGAGCGGTTACTGAGGTTGCTGCCCCAGCCCCTGAGTCGACGCCTGCTGCCGAGGCCGTTGCCGGAGCCCTCGAGTCGACCCTCGAGGCCGCGGGGGATGCCGGCGTGGGGGCCAGGACCCCGTCACCATCATGGTGGTGGTGGTGGTCGTCGTCGTTGCCGCCGCCAGAGATCCCGAACCTTCCCCGAATTGAAGCTCCTCCACGTAAGTTTCCCTGGACATTCACCTGGACGGCGCCTGATGGAACCACGAAGAGGTTCAAGCTTGATGAGGCCACGGCGCGAAGGGAACGCGAAAGCCTGCTTCGGGCCGCCATCACCGGGTCCCAGGGAGTTTGGGTATAATTCTTGCAGTGGAGTCCTGGGGGTCTTCCTATTATGACATCTGACTCCACTCTTGACTTGTTCTCTCCCTGAGTAGAAGCTGGTTGATCGCAATGAGGAGATGACCAAGATCCTGATAGAAATGGCCCCCCACCTCGCGGAATTAGAGCAGCTCCGGGCGTTGAATGCCGCGATGGAGGAGCGCCACGCGAGGAGGGAAGCCTGGCTGAAGGATGCCGTCACCCAGCTCAGGGATGAAACTTGGGCCCAAGCCGAGAAGATTAGAGGTAAATCCCCCGAATGCCTTCTCCCGACTGAACCCTTGATGTATTTCTCCAGCTGCGTTGTTCCCAACTGCCCAGTTGTGTCTTGGCCGCAAGGTTGAATTCTTGACTAATCTGTCGTGCAGCCCTCGAAGCAGAGTTGAAGACCCGAACAGAGAGGGAAGCCCAGCTGAAGGAGGCCGAAGAAGCCAAGGTCGAGCTTGAGAAGGTCAAGGCCAACCTGACGCAGGCCAACGTCAAGCTCGAACGGGAGAAGGCCGAGTTAAAAGAGGCCACCATCAAGCTCGACGAAGAAAAAGCTAGACTGGAGAAGACCGTGGCCGAGTGGGAGGCCGACTACGTGAGTAAGTCCCCGTCTCGACGATGATCTTAACCAATCTTTTAGTCATTCCTTCTACAGCCAAGCCTAACAAGTTCACTTGCCGATGGACCCGGACAGACATGAGAGCCAATGTCCAGGCCCAATATCGGTTTTATACAGAGGAGATAAAGGCTATTAGGGAGTCACAGGAGGCCCTCGTCGGCTCCGTGAAAGGGCTCGTTGATCTAATGGATCCTCGCCCTGTGGGAACCAGCTGCAGCCGAATCCCCCAAGTGGAGGCGCGTCTTGAGGATGCACCGAGTGCCCTGAAGAGGTACTCGGATGAGCATGTCATTGCCGGCGTGGTCCAGAGCCTGGTGATGACCAAATCAATCTACCCGAGGGCAGACATTGAAGCCATCAGGGAGGGTTTTGCCGAGGAGACGACGCCCGAGGAGGCGTTGGAGTTGATAGCCTGGGCGAGGCCGACTGCTGAGATAATCACCCGAGACCTGGGTCTGTAAGAGTAATATATCATGTAGTCGGTATGTATAAAATTTTGTGGAAAACATGTGTAAATATATGTGCAGTGCCGCCAAGCCTTGAATTACTACTCAGTTGTCATTAGCTTTACTCGAATGTGTAGTCTGCGCCGAGTTAGTCTGTTAGAACTTAATAAAACCGTTCACTGTAAGAAAGTGTACTCGGGCAAATGTGACAGTCGTAGTAAGGCTTCATAACTGGAGTAAGACAGGCTCATATATTATTGACAAAACACATATAATACATGCAGCCCTTGACTCACTACTCAGTTGATACAAGCGGCATAGTGAGTCAGAAAAACTGTACACATGAGAAAGTATAAAGCTCAGGTATAGAAAGGACGTAGCTGTTCTATATTCCATGAGTTGCTGATGAGGACACCGTCTTCGGTCTTTAGTCAGTAGGCGCCTGGCCGCGTGACCTCGGCTATAATGAACGGCCCTTCCCAAAGTGGGGATAATTTGTGCCTGTCTTTGGTGGTTTATATTTTTCTCAAGACGAGATCCCCGACCAAAAAGGCGCGGCCACGGATATTGCGATTGTGGTAGCGATGTAGACCTTGAAGATACCTTGCTGACTGGATTGTTGCGATGTCCCTTGCTTCTTCCAACTGATCTAGCTCGACCAGTCAAGTATTGTTTGAGACGTCTTCTGAGTAAGCCCAAACTCGCGGAGAGCCAAACTGTAACTCTGTCGGTAGCATAGCCTCAGCACCGTAGAACATGAATAAAGGGGATTGCCCTGTTGCCCGACTAACCGTGGTTCTAAGAGACCAGAGAATAGATGGAAGTTCTTGTACCCACCGGCCCGCATGTGGTTGTAGTCGGTCGAATATCCTGGCCTTGATGCCTTGTAAGACCATACCGTTGGCTCGCTCGACCTGCCTGTTGCTCCGTGGGTGTGCCATAGATGCATAGCAGATGTTGATGCCAAAATCTTCACAGAAGTCTTGGAACACACCGCCCGTGAACTAAGTACCGTTGTCGGTGATGATGTGGTTAGGAACCCCGAATCTGTATAGTATACTCATGATGAAGTCCTTTTCTCGTGCCGCTGTTATAGTTGCAATGGGTTTTGCCTCAATCCACTTGGTGAATTTATCCACTGCGACGAATAGATGTGTGAACCCTCCTGGCGCTTTCTTGAAAGGCCCGACCATGTCGAGCCCCCATACTGTGAATGGCCAGGAAATAGGGATTGTTTGGAGTTCCTGGGCTGGGAGATTGGTTTGTCTTGTGTAGAACTGGCAACCCTCGCATTTGCGGACAATTTCTTTTGTGTCTATTACTGCTGTGGGCCAGAAAAATCCCTGCCGGTAAGCCTTTCTGACTAACGTCCTGGATGCGGCATGGTTGCCACATATACCCGAGTGGATCGACTGTAGGATCTGCTTGCCTTCCTCGGTGGTGACACAACGCAAGAGGACACCGGATGCGCTCCTTCGGTACAGGTCTTCTCCGACTAGTAGAAAGCTTTTGCTTCAACACTTGATTTGTTCGGCTTGACTGCGATCGTCTGGGAGTTCGTCGTCTAGGAGAAATTTGATAACAGGGGCCCACCAGTCTTGACATATGTGCAGCACCTCGTTTGTAGCCAGGGTAGGTTCGCCTCCCGACTGCTCCGGTGCCGGTTTCTTCTTGACTGATGGCTCCATGAGTTGCTCGACAAAGATTCTAGTCGGAACCGCTTCTCGCTTGGATCCCATATTTGCCAGCTCGTCTGCCACGTCATTGTATTGGTGCAGGACATGTGTGATTTCCAGCCCGTCGAACTTGTTTTCCAGCTTGCGGACCTCCTGACAGTATGCCGCCATAGTATCATCGAGACAAGTCTAGTCTTTCATGACTTGGTTCACCACGAGTTGAGAATCCCCGCGCACAACCAGTCGACGTATGCCGAGTGATATAGCAATCCGGAGCCCATGGATAGGTGCCTTGTACTCGGCGACGTTGTGGGAAGCTGGGAAGTGGATTTGTAGAACGTACTTGAGTTTTTCGCCGATGGGGGATGTCAATATGACTCCAGCCCTGACGCCACCGATCCGTAGAGAACCGTCGAAGTACATTGTCCAGTACTCTAGCTTCGCTGTTGATATAGGCAGTTGAACTTCTGTCCACTCGGCCACGAAGTCGGCTAGAGCTTGTAATTTAATTGCTGTCCGTGGCTGAAAGGTGATATCGAACACCATCAACTCGAGTGCCCGTTTAGCGATTCGGCCGATGGCCTCGCGATTGTGAAGGACATCCCCGAGTGGAAACGATGTGACCACCGTGACTTGATGTGCTTGGAAATAGTGCACCAGCTTCCGGACTGTGATGAGTAGGCCATATAACAGCTTCTGGACTTGCAGATATCTCGTCTTTGAGTCGGCAAGGACCTCACTGACAAAGTAAACTGGCCGCTGAATTTTCTGGATGTGACCCTGTTCAGATCACTCGACCACTAGTACCGTGCTAACTACCTGAGTGGTTGCCGCCAGATATAGCATTAACGGTTCTTGGGGCATAGGTGACGCCAACACGGGAGGTGATGTGAGAAATTTCTTGAAGTCTTCGAAGGCTTACTGGGCTTCGGGAGTCCACTGGAAGTCGTCGGCTTTCTTCAATAGCTTGAAAAAGGGCATACCCCGTTCGTCCAATCGGGAAATAAACCGGCTGAGTGTCGCCATGCAGCCTGTCAGCTTCTAGACGTCCTTCTAGTTAGTCGGGGGAGCCATGTTCATTATTGCATTGACTTTCTCCGGGTTAGCCTCGATGCCTTGATGCGAGACGATGAAGCCGAGTAACTTGCCGGATGGCACACCGAAGGCACACCTTTCTGTGTTCAACTTCATCTTGAATCTTCGAAGATTTTAGAAGGTTTCTTCTAGGTTAGCGATGAGGTCTTCTTTGGACTTGGTCTTGATCACCATGTCGTCGACGTAGGCTTCCACGTTGCGCCCGATCTGAGTGTGCAGACACCGCTGAATTGCCCGTTGATAGGTTGCTCCAGTATTTTTCAAACCGAACGGCATTGTGATGTAGCAGTACGCTCCAAACGGCGTCATGAAAGATGTCTTTAAGCAGTCTTCCTCTTGCAAGCTGATTTGATGGTATCCCGAGTAGCAGTCGAGAAAGCTAAGTAGGTCGCACCCAGCCGTGGAATTTACCACCTAATCTATCCTAGGAAGACAAAATGGGTCCTTGGGGCACGCCTTGTTGAGATCGGTGTAGTCGACGCACACGCGCCATTTACCATCTTTCTTCCGAACTAGAATTGGGTTTGCCAGCCAATCCAGGTGATAGACCTCCTTGATGAACCCGGCTATGAGGAGTTTGGTGATTTCCTCCCGACTAGCATCCTTGCGGTCTTGAGCGACGCGCCACAGCCTTGCTTGACCGGCTTGGCGTCTGTCTTCACATTGAGGGCGTGCTCGATCACCTCCCTTGGTACGCCCGGCATGTCGGACGGTTTCCATGCGAAGATATCCTTGTTAGCTTGGAGGAAGGTGACGAGCGCATCTTCCTATTTGGGGTCGAGTCCGGTCCCAACTAGAGCAGTTTTGGAGGGGTCGGAAGGGTCCAGGGGGATCTTCTTCATGTCAGAGTCCGCTGAAATTCCCGACTTCGCCGCCTTTTTTGCCGGAATTGGATCTTCCTCGACTTCAGTTGTGATGGCTTGCCGAATGCTGTGTCAGAGACTGCCGCCTCTTGTGATTGAGCCAATTCGCAGCTCTCCTTGTCGTAGGTAAAGGCTTGCTTGATGTCGCTGCGGAGGGAGAGGACTCTTGCTGGCCCAGGCATCTTGAGCACCATATATGTATAGTGCAGTATCGCCATAAATTTGGTGAGTGCCGGTCGTCCGAGTATCGCGTGGTACGCGGTCTCGAAGTCGGCGACCTCGAAGCAGACATTTTCCGTACGGAAGTTATCCCGCGTGCCGAAGGTTACTGGCAATGTGATCTGCCCGAGTGGAGTTGATGACAGGCCGGGAATTATCCCGGGGAAGGGCGCAGTGCTCGGCCGTAATTTTGAATGAGGAATCATCATCTCGTCCAAAGTCTTGGCGAATAAGATGTTGAGCGCGTTGCCCCCGTCGATGAGGGTTTTCTTCTACCTGATATTTCTAACGACCAGGCCCAGGACAAGTGGATAGCGTCCCGAGTGTGAAACCCGATCTGGGTGATCTGCACGGTTGAAGGTAATGGCCATCTCTGACCAGCGCAGGTACTGGGGGGGTGTCCATTGTCAAGACCGTGTTGATGTCGCGCGCTGATAGCTTCTGTTTGCGCTTGGACTCGTACGTGAGCGACCCTCCAAAAATGTGATTGAGCTCGGCTTGGGGATCTTGAAAATCGTTGGCCGAACCCTGATTTGGCTTGTCTTTGTCCTTGTCGGCACCAGATGATGAAGCCTGCTCGGAGGCAAACTTCTTAAGCATGTAGTAGTCTTTGGCCGCATGCTTGCCCTTGGGGTGGAAGGGGCATGGCCCGCTCATGACCTTTTGGTAGTCGTTATTCCGCTGGGGCCACGACCGAGTGCGCTCCATGTTGGCCACCTCATTGTCCGACTTCCGCTTGCGGCTGCCAGACTTGTTTTGATATGGCTCGTTATCGGCTTTCACCTTCTGGTCTTTCTGTCGGGACTCCTTCTTCTCCTCAAGGGCCTCTGCGACCGCTTCAGCCGAGTCGGCGTATTTGTTGGCCATGTCAAAAAGAGCCCGGACAGAGGGTGATGGCTTCGGAGTGAATTTCGCGATGAACGGGGCATCCTTTACTCCCTTGCGGAAGGCAGCGATGACGGCCTCGTCTCGGATCATTGGGATCTTGTTGCGCTTCTTGGAGAATCTCTTGATAAATCTCGTAGAGACTTGTTCTTCTTCTGGTGTAGTTGATACAGATCATGTTCAAAAGATGGCCTCTCGTAGGCTCCCTGAAAATTAGCGATGAACCGCTCCCTGAGTTCTCCCCAGGAACTGATCGACCGCCTTGGGAGCCCTGTCAGCCATGTCCTCGCCGAGTCGGCTAGGGCGACTGGGAGGTAGTTAGCCATGGCTTTGCTGTCGCCCCCAGTAGCTCGGACTGCCAGGGTATATACGGTGAGCCAAGACTCGGGATTTGTTTTGCCGTCATACTTTTCGATCCCTGTGGGCTTAAAACCAGTCGGCCAATCGACGTCCTACAACTCCGGTGTGAAAGCAGGAATGCCTTCGTCTTCATGAGGGCTTGGGCTTCGACCATGGCAGATAAACCGCTCATGATGGAGACCGAAGCGCTCATTTTCATCCTCCAGTCGGCGGCGCTCGTCCTCTTCTCTTTCGTGGCGCCGGGCGTTGATGGTATGGCGGAGGTCATGTTGTAAGCGTACTCAAAGATCTTGGTTGGGCCCGCGGTCATACTGGTGACACCGCCGGTTGTTGTTGTTAGTGTTGCCGAGTGACGTTTGCCTCGACTCCTCGTGTGGCCGACTTGAGCCGGCCGCCCGACGCCGTGTTGATGTGGATGAGCCTGCTGCTGGAGATCCTGACCGGTTAGTCGGTACCACGGTGTCGCCCGACTGCTGTTGTTGTTGCTGGCAGGCTGCATCCGTGATCATCGCCTTGATCTTGGCGATAGTTGGGGTGGCCTGGTGATCAGGCCCGAGCTGGAGCGTGTCCAGCAAGGTTGCGGCGGCCACAACGTTCTGTTGTGGCGTGATGAAGACGTCGTGATCGCCGACTTTAGTCTGGAGAATCTGCTGCTGAGCCGCTCGCATAGCCTTGCATAGCCCGTCATTGCGAGCCTCGCGGTCAGCCTCCTCCTGTTGTCGCAGTCGGCACGCCTCCTCCTGTTACTCCTCTTGTAGTCGGCGCACCTCTCATGGTGGTGTTGAAGCCATAAAGATCTCGCAGGGCAGAAGAAGACTTGCCAGACTAGAGTCCGAGCTAGTGCTCGAACCGTTATCCGACTTAGAGTCGGATTCCGAGTAGTTTATCGGAGTAAGAACGACCCCGACCTCTCTAGATCTAATCTGAAACGGCGCTTGGCCGTGTCCAAACTGAATCGCAGGAGATCGGGTCTGCTGCGCGAGATGTAGAACCGCAGTGTCACCGTATATGTGCGGAAGATTGACGATCTCTCCCCTACTTGGCCCAACCCGAGCTGGCTTAAGGCCTAGTGCAAGTCGGACGCCGAAGGAGAGAGTTGTCCTAATGCTCGGTGATGTGAAGGACTGCCGCAGTAGATCGTTGAAGGAGATTGCGGCGTCGTGTGGGCCGACTGGCGCAATGTCGGCTGGTTCTGTCACAGCCCTAGATTTAATTTCAGGAGATAATTTACAAGAAACAAAAAATATAATACGACAAAATATGTATAGATAAAAGTTTGACATAAAAATATAGAGAGAGATAAATTAAGTACCATTTCATGTGCAGGCTTTCTTTTGAATTGTTTTTGGATCTTAAAGTGCACTTTCATAATAGGATGCATATGCATTTGTGTGGCCTAAGGAAATTCTAAAAATGATTGGTCAAACATAAAATCATGGAAAAATTCCTGTAAACACTATCCCACATAATTGACCCACTGTACATTTTAGATGCTTTTATCACTTCAGTAAGTGCCTCAATAAAATCCCTCAAATCAGCTAGACTAGGGAGCTAGCTAAAAATGAATAGGTATACTTCTAAAATTCACAAAATGAAAATGAAGACTAATTAGATAGAGCCCTTTTGCCAAAGTGTGTGCCAACATGAACCCTACAACCAGTAATTTTCTCTCAATTTAATTCCCAAATAAATCACATAAAATAATAAGAGCAAAGCTTTAGGGACATAAATTACACTGCAGAGAAACTGGATCAATACCCCTACTTTGCAAATTCACCAAAGATAAACCAGAAACTTCTAGCAATGAAATTTTGTCAGCAGGTTAATCACATCCTCCTCTATCTCCAGTAATTTTCACCAAATTTTACCAATTCAATAAGTGTCCCAAACAAATGTTTTGGATTCAGCAAGGCAGAGAACATTTTCCCTGCAGACAGTCTATTTGACATTTTTTCCAGAATTAATCCATCAACCACCTTCTCACCAAAAATTTACCAGAACCTGGACTAGATTGTGAACTAATTAAAGTAAAAATTTCAGTACAATCTTCACAAAGATTGAACATAAAATAATAGGACAAAGCTCACTGACTCAGACTAGTGCACTGCAGAAAACTGTGTTACCAAGCATATTTCATCTTTTTGCCACAATAAAAATGTAAAGCCTCAAGCTTTGAAACTTGGCAGTTTGGTAGAACATATATTCACCTACACACATAAATTTCTCCAACCCCAGAAACACTCTGTAACTCAGTGAAATCTCCAGTGCAAAACAGCTATACACACATTCTCCCATACTTAGCTTCTACCGAGCTCCTCTCCCATTCTTCACTGCCATGTGGGCCCCACAGACCTCCTAGACCTGCTGGTCAGTCAGAGACACCGCCCAAGCTCAGGACACACCCAGGAACGCTGCCACGTTTCTCCCCACGCGTCAGCTGCAACCAGGGACACCACAGCCGTCAGCTCCACGTCAAGCTCCACCTTTTGGACTGAAAATCCACCTTGGACATCTCCTCGACCACATTGTGTTCTCCAGAGAAACCCCAGATTTCCACCTTGTAAAAGCCGGCCGCAGCTTCATCTTCTCCGACACCGGCAACCGTTCGATCCAAATGGATTCAACCCCGGTGAGCATTGCTCGTTCTTGACCGCAGGAACATCATCACCATCCCCTAATCGTTCCATTTTTGTATTGCACAACCCTAGGATCGCCGGTTGAAGCCGCCGTGCTTCGCTTTCTGCTCAGCAACACCGCCACCTTGACGTCACTGCCGTTCCAGCCGATCGTGTACACCCCAGGCCGAGCAAGCTCGCCAGCATCATCCCCAGACCTCCAGGAGACCACCAGCAGAAGGAATCGGGAGATGGTGCAGTGAAGCTCGAGATCGAGGTCATCTTCTTCACCTCCGGTCAAGTCGCCGCCACTGTCGATTTGTTCTCTCTGGTAGGCCTCAGGCCGATTCCTCGCTCTCTCACCATCCCTAGGAGCTCCCTAATGTCATAGACGCCTTACCTTGGTCTCAGATCAACGGGAGCGAGCTGCCGACGTGAGCCCGAAGGTTTCCGCCGCCGCCGAGCCATTCCCTCCATCGCCGGCACTGTCCAGCCCTCCTCTGCCTTGGGATATTGCACGGTAAGCTTCCTGGAGTCCTCTAATATGCTATGCATGCATCAATATGACAGATACAAGCACGTAGAGAAACATGCACCGTCGACCCAAATGGCATCGCCGCCTTTACTCACCATTAGCACTGTTCCGGTCATCGCCGGCGATGAGAAGACCACCGATGTGTTCGTCGTGAACTCCTCTTCCTTTTCTCTTTTGGCCCCGACTGCAGCCGACGCTGCCATCGCCGCTGCCGCCGTCACGAAGCTCGCCGCCTCTGCTCGGCTTGCGCCTCCCCTGCTCTGGCTCGCTGGCGTGTGGGCCAGGCTGGAGAGAAATAAGAAAAAGAAAAGATTAAATGAACCGAATTACTTTCCAACAGAAAAATAGCCAAACTTTGTAAATCCATATCTTTTCCATTTTAACTCCTTTTTGAGTGAAACCAATTTTGTTAGTTCTGTAAATTTGTAAACTTTAATATTGTGAAATAAAATATGACATTTCTGTACAGAAAATATCTATAAAATAATATAAATCAAAAGTAACTTATTTTGTGCCTAGACATTTGGCATATTTCTATAAAATTCATTATAACTCCTTTTGAGGTGAACCAAATTTCTATGGATTCATAAAAATGTGCTCTTTAATTTTGTAAAATAAAAATTGAGAACTTCGGTGTGGGATTTTTCTCTAAAAATGGAAATATCTATTATATACATCTTTATAACCTAGAAGTTTATAAATTTCTAGAAAATTCATCCTAACTGCTAAAAATATGAAACCACTTTTGTTTTACTCAGAAAATTGTAACATTTACTGTGGATAAATTGTTTTGACAAAAATACCTCCTAAAATAGGCCTAAGTAATTTCTAACTTTCCTTTTTGATAAACTTGTAAAATTCACAACTAAATCATTTTAAATCAAAATCCAGTAAACCAAACTTTTTTGGAACCAGTAGGTTATGCTCTTTTATATAAAAATGCATGCCTCCTTGAAATATTAATGGAAAATGTCAGTCAAATATAATAACTTAAGTTTACAACATAAATAATTACAAAACTGCCATTTTTCAGCCTTCCTATCTTGTTATTTTTGTAACTCATAAACCGTAAAAGATTTTGAGGTGATTCTTTCACTAAAATTCACTTTAGAATGTAGCCTACCTACTGTATTTATCTCAGCATTTATTGATCATTTTTGCATAGACATATTTAATTGCTTCTTATTTGCATATTCGTTTTTTATCGGTAGATTCAGACAATTCGGAGTACGTGGAGCAAGAACCAGAAGTTGAGTGTGACCACTCTCTGCAGCAAGGCAAGCATCTAAACAAGCTACTAAGCAAGCATCTAAGAATATTGAACCTATATTTTCAATAAATTGATTTATTTGCGAAAGCAATATCTATATGCATGTTTCAGTCTATTTAAAATGGGAAAACGGGTAGAGTCTATGTGCCCTATTTGTATGCATTTCAATTTCCTTGATTGTTGATACCATACTTTTACCTTGTCACCCCTGGTTAAGGACTTTGGGAGACTTTTATTTTATCGAATGCTTAGCCATGCTTAATTCTAGACTTAGAAAAATCCGATAGATGGAACTATCGGTTCAAAACTAGTTTAATACGAACGGATGGGTTAAAATCTGACAAGAATAACTTCTGATTAATAATTGAGAAAATGTTTGACTTGGACTGATGATAGGGCGATGACGGGATGGTGTTTCCCCGATGCACGTAGCTCCGTCTGGGTCGTTAACGACCGAACATGTTGACGTCTATTCAAGCACCCTACGTACTTCCACACGCCGGTATGGGACGGCTTAACTCAATAGCACGGGAGGCTGTGGCCATCTATGCCTGTCCGTCAGTCGTGAGGAGGGATTTCCTTTAGAGGGCCTTGAGCGCGCCTGGCTTTGGCCGGAGGTGCCTCCCGTGACGGTGAGCCTGCCTTAGTCATCACACACGCACGACTAAGTCGTCGGGGGGCCAGACGTGGTTTAGGTGGTTGGGGCTAAACGTGCAAAAGGTTGTGTTGTGACCTCTAGTCCGCACTCAATGTGTAGAGTGTGGGTACCGGCAGGTACGGATCGAACTAGAGTGTAGCCGTTTGGCTTCTATCACATCGTGTGGGTAAAGATATACACCTCTGATCAGAGTAAGAACTATTCGAATAGCCGTGTCCACGGTTACAAGACGACCGCTTGATGTGTTAGTTACTCATGTTAGCATCCAACTTGGGATATCTGGTTATGGGATTATGTGGTTATACCATGACCTAGGATAGTCATGGATGGATGGGTTTATGAAAAAGACTTTGATGTTAAATATGACTTGGTTTTAGTCATGGAAGATGATACGCTTATGTAGCATAATTGTTTGGGCAATGGTGGCCCATGGATGATGTTAGAGCACGGGATTGTGCTCATTGTTACTTCCATCTTTCAGCTGAGTACTTGTGTACTCATGCTACATCTTTCAGCTGCATCTTTCAGGTGAGGACAACGATGACATTGATATGGTCTACTGTTATCCCGCCGAGGGTGGCAAGGATAATGCGTAGTTGAAGTTAAGTTCTGCCCCAGTCAGTTGCCCTGTGGTTTGGGTATGGCACCAATGGTTTTACCCTTGATGTTTATATTTTCCGCTGCTATCTTTCATGTCACTTTGTGATGAATTAGGGTGTGAACCCTCTATGTAATATATATATAACTCTGCTACTCGTTTATCCATATTTAGAGTACTTGTGATGTTTATCAATTGCTTACGATGAAAGTGTGAAGTTAGTCGCTTTCCTGGGGACTAGCTGAACATGAGTATGAACTTAGAAATGATGAGATGCATGGACGTTGATTCAACCATAGACCATGTCCCCAGAAGTGTGTATCGTGTTTGGTCACCACCTTCGTGTGGTTTGACGGGCACACTTCGCCGTTTTGGACTGGTGAATCAACTCTCCAAATATCTCTTTATTTCTGAATTCGGCGCGTTGGATTTGTATTGTGAGTGGGTAAAGATTATGGCAAGGCTGCGATGAGGATGGATGGTTACTGCATTTATTCGGTTTTTATTCGAGACCCCATCCATCTAGATATTTCGCGTTGTCATAATAATTACTCTCCATAATGCACTTCCGGGGTGCCCACAAGTTCCTCAGCCGGCTGGATTGGATCTGCTTCGGCCAAGGTGAGGTTGCCAATCAGGTCAGCAACGAACTTGAGGCTTCCGAAGGAAATTGTGTCTCCAGGAGAGAACTTGTCATCATTGACTCCGCTTGTTGGATCCATCGAGCTTATAGATGTGAAACTCGCCGGAGCCCCTACCTGGCGCGCCAACTGTCGATGGTTTACACCGGCAATAGAACTATAGGGCTACTCGGCAAGGAGAAACTCGATGGATTGCAGAGGAACAAAAAGAGATTTTATAATGGTTCAGGCCCTCGATGTGAGGTAATACCCTACGTCCAGTTGTGGTGTTATTCCTCTGACAGGTTATGTCGATCAATGATCTTCCCTGCCCTCATGGGGCGCCCTGCCTCCCTTTATATACTAGGGGACAGGGGTACAAGATGAGGATCCCAGCCGGATACAGCCAAGGGATTTCCTTTAGAGATAGAAACTTATCCGACTAAGACTCTGTTTTCCTTATCTTACAAGGCAAAGTCTGTCGGGTGCTATCTTATCTCTAACTACATGATTCGGCCCATCCTCTAGCCGAGTGGCCCATATGTAGGTGGTGAGGTACCCGGGGCCCATGGCCTCCACAGAAGGACTGCCACAGTAGGTGGTTGAAGGACATTGCGGCGTCCTGTGGGCCGACTGGCGCAACATCGGCTAGCTCCTCGGCCGGTTGGATTGGATCTGCTTCGGCCAAGGTAAGGTTGCCGATCTAGTCGGCAATGAAATCGAGGCTTCCAAAAGAAATTATGTCTCCAGGGGAGAACTTGTCGCTGTCGATTCTGGTTGTTGGATCCATCGAGCTTGTAGATGTGAAACTCACTGGCGCCCCTACTTGGCGCACCAACTGTCGATGTTTTACACCGGCAATAGAACTATAGGGCTACTCGGCAAGGGGAAACTCGGTGAATTGCAGAGGAACACGAAGAATATTTTATACTAGTTCAGGCCCTCGATGTGTGAGGTAATACCCTACGTCCAGTTGTGGTGTTATTCCTCTGAGGTATTTGTCGATCAATGATCTCATGCCCTCATAGGGCGCCCTGCCTCCCCTTATATACTGGGGGGCCGAGGTACAGGATAGGAATCCCAGCCGGATTCAGCCAAGGAATTTCCTTCTTAGAGATAGATCTTACCCGGCTAAGACTGTACATTCCTTATTATACAAGGCAAAGCCTACCGGGTGCTACTATATCTATAACTACAAGACTCGGCCCATCCTCTATCCGAGTGGCCCATATGCTTGTGATGAGGTACCCGGGGCCCATGGCCTCCACACGTCCCACCCGGAGGTTAGACTCTTCAGCGTCATGTCGGCTAGAAAAATATTTGCTCATGGCATATGTTGGCCAAGCATGTAGGCCGAGTACCACTTTATGAAATTTAATCCATTACGTGGTCAGGTGTACTTGAGAGATACCTGCATCCCCAATTTTAATGAAGACCAGCTTGTGACCCTTATAAGGATATATCCTCAATACCTGGTGGATAATACAGATACCCGAACACATGTGTCCAGCAATTAGGCCTTCATGAAGCTTATCTGATTACCTCATCGGTTCCTGTTGGTAGCACCAGCACTGTGATTTTAACACAGCCCGCGATCGGCCCAAATTGAGCGTTCTACCGTAGAAACTCATATCATGGTGGCCTACTGCCGAATAAGCCGGCCTAAACCGACCCACCCAGCATAGGCTCTATAAAAGTAACATCCATCGCATGTCAGGATGAGTACTCTAGTGTCAGTAACCTCAATCAACCAGCAGAATCCTTGTCCGCAAGCCTTTCCGACTTATGTTCTAGATGTAGCCTAGTTGCCACAGATGCCTGAGTATGTATATTGCAGGATCTGCTTGCCCTCCTCAGGTGTGACGCAGTGCATGAGAACTCCGGATGCGCTTTGACGATGTAGGTCTTCTCTGACTTCAGTAAAGCCGAGCAGGGTGCCCAAACCTTGCATTAGCATAGGATTCGGCTGGCGAACCTCATGGGGCATACCCTACCCAACAAAGTTATGACCAAATAAGGTACTTGAACCTTGCATTATCATAGGATTCGGCTGGCGACCCTCATGGGGCATACCTAACATGGCAGAGTTGTGACCAAATAAGGTACCCGAACCTAGCATTAGCATAGGATTCGGCTAGCGACCCTCATAGGGCGTACCCTACTTAGCCGAGTGGTACACAAGCCCCGACTGGCACCGGAGGTTGGTTATATTAGCCGAATAAGGTACCCGAACCTTGCATTAGCATAGGATTCAGCTAGCGACCCTCATGGGGGTGTACCCAACTCAGCGGAGTTGTGACCGAATAAGGTACTCGAACCTATCATTAGTGTAGGATTCGACTGGCGACCCTCATGGGGCATACCTCACCCAGCCGAGTGGTACCCGAGCTCCGACTAGCGCCGAAGGTCAGTTATTAGCCCAATATGAAGCGTAGCCAGGGAAGATGACGTCCCGACTGACGCAAGTACTCGGTCAGTAGCCCTCGTGGAGCATTCCGAGTGTTTCTTGGCAAACTAGTCTAGCCCCCGAGCGTAGGAGATAGGCTCGTAGCCCTGAGTTCCTGTCACGCATATCCAGAACTAGCCCTACATTATAAGCATATCGGATGAGTAGCATCTGATGATGAATATAATCACCCGAATAAAATGTATTTTACAATATATTTAAATGCATGTTCTTCCTCTTATTAATATTAATTTCCCCGAGTAGTTGACCCCTTACGTTTAAGCACTCTGCCCAACTAGTCATAGCCCCCTAGCGTCGGGAGTTGGCTCATGGCTCTTTCCCAGACACGCGTTTTGGGTTACTTGAGTTCATCTTTCATGGAGCAAAGTTTCACGGATCGGAGTTTATGCTACTTGAGTACTTTTGTAATCATTAAGAGAAAAAACAGAAAATAATGTGCAGCTTGTACACCTATTAGGTGTAAGCGGCTGTGGCATTGGCAAAGCCAAGTGAGGAAATATTTATCAGAAAGTGACTTAGCTGTTCGGTATTTGGGAGTGGGGATGCCATCCTTGCATTTGAGCTTTTGAGCCCCCGAGCATGTCACTTGTTGTTCTGATAATCTTCAGTTGTTGAAGGTCGAAGACTGTTGTGGCTGACTGCCACAATGAAGCCGTCCAACTTGCTTTTGCAGTTCCCAACCTTAGTCGGGGCAGCATCATCGGTGTCGTTCTGCTCCTTCTGTCAGGGTGCCTTCTTGTCATCGATGGCGTTAGCAACAGCATGGGCTGAGTCGGCGTACTTGTTTGCCATGTCGAATAGAGCCTTGACAGAGTTGGGAGGCTTTCGAGTGAATTTGGCGATGAACGAGGTGTCTTTGACTCCTTTTCGAAAGACGGCGATGATGACCTCGTCCTTGATCTTTGGGATAGAATTCTTCTTCTCAAAGAACCTCTTGATGAAGTCATGAAGAGGCTCGTTCTTCCTTTGATGCAACTGATATAGATCGTGCTTGGAAGATGGCCTCTCGTATGTTCCCTGGAAGTTGGCGAGGCAACGTTCCCGAAGTTCTCCCCAGGAGCCGATTGATCTCTTAGGAATTCCTGTTAGTCATGTCCTCGCTGAGTCAGCTAGAGCGACTGGGAGGTAGTTAGCCATGGCTTTGTGATCTCCTCCGGCTGCTCGGATTGCCAGGGTGTAGACTGTGAGCCAGGACTCGGGATTGGTCTTGCCGTCGTATTTTTCGATTCCCGTAAGCTTGAAACCTGATGGCCAATCGACTTGTTGCAGCTCGTGGGTGAAAGCCAGTACACCTTCATCTTCATGAGGACTACGACTCCGCCTACGATGGCAAAACCGCTCGTGGTGGAGGCCAAAGCGCTCGTTCTTGTCTTCTAGTTGGCGTTGTTCGTCTTCCTCTCATTCGCGGCGCCGAGTGTTGATGTCTTGCTGAAGATCACGTCGTAGTTGGCCTCAGAGATCTTGTTTGTCCCAATGGTCATCTTGATGTTGACACCGCCAGTGGCCGTTGGGGTTGCCGAGTGACGTCTAGCGTGACTCCGTGTGCAGCCGACTGAAGCCAGCCGCTCAGTGTCGTGTTGAGGCGGATGTGACTACCGCTGGAGATGCCAACCAATTGGTCGATATGAGGGTATCGCCCGACTGTTGGTTCTGCTAACATGCAGCAGTGGTGATCAAGGCTTTTATCCTTGCTATAGTCAGGGTGGCCTGGTGATCAGGCCCAAACTGGAGTGTATCCAGTAGAGTTGCAGCGGCCACGACATTTTGTTGAGGCGTGACGAAGACGTCGTGGTCACCGACTTGGGTTTGGAGGATTTGTTGCTGAGTAGCCCGCCCAGCCCTGCGTAGGTCGTTGTTACGGGCGTGTAGGCGTCTTGCTTCTTCCTCTTGTTGTTCTCGCAGTCGGCGGGCCTCCTCCTCTTGCTGTTCGCGTAGTCGGTGTGATTCCTGAGTAGGAGTAGAGCCTTTGGATGCCATGAAGATTTCTCGCGGTGGAGAGAAGCTTGCCGAACTGCTGTCCGACTTAGAGTCCGAGTTCGACTGAGAGTTGGAGTCTGAATAGTTGATGAGGGTGATTATAACTCTAACCTTCCTAGATCGGATCTCGAACGGCTCTGGGCCGTATCCGAGTCAAACTCCAGGGGATCGGGTTTGCCGCGTCGGATGTTGTTTGAAGATATCTGCGGCGTTGCCGAGTTTGTATGGGAGATTGACGATCTCTTCCCTTCTTAGCTTGATCTTGGCTGGTTCAAGGCCAAGTCCGAGTCGAACACCGAAGGAAAGAGTTGTCCTGAGACCCAGACAAGATGAAGATTGCCGCAGCAAGTCATCGAGGGTCGCTGCAGTGTCGTGTGGGCCGACTGGCGCGGAGTCGGCTGGTTCCTCAGCCGATTGGATCGAGTCCGAGTTGGCCAAGGTGAGGTTGCTGAACTTGTCGATGATGAAGTCGAGGCGTCCGAATGTAATCGTGTCTCTAGGGGAGAATTGGCCGCTGTCGACTCCGGTGATTGGATCCAGTAGGCTTGATGAAGATGATCTCGACGAAACCCCTACCTGGCGCGCCAACTGTCGATGTTTTACACCGGCAATATGAATATAGGGCTACTCGTCGGATCGAAACTCGGTGAATTGCAAAGGAACACTAAGAGTTTATACTGGTTTAGGCCCTCGATGTGAGGTAATACCCTACGTTCAGTTGTGGTGTATTTTTCTTTGAGGATGTACAATGGTGATTCTGATGAACCTCCACCTCTTCTAGTGAAAACCTGCCCTCAGGGGGTGCCCTGCCTCTCCTTATATACTGGGGGATAGGGTTACAAAGTAGGAGTCCCAGTCGGACTACGACCAAGGGATCTCCCCTTAGAGATACAACTTGCCCGACTAGGACTCTATATTCCTTATCGTACAAGGCAAAGTTTGCCGAGCTCTATCATATCTCTAATTACAAGGCTAGGCCCATCCTCTTTCCAAGAGGCCCATATGCTTGTCGTGAGGTACCCGGGGCCCATGGCCTCCACAGTAGAGCTATCTCGAATGCATAGCTTGTTAGCTCTAAACACAAACCCATTGTTGAGGACAAATTTATTCCATATATTTCCATTCTTACAATGCAGCAACACATCTTTAAAATCAACATCATGCACATATTGGTCTTTAATTCTTTCTAATCCAAAGATTTTGTAATCAAGTTGTGTCAACAAAGTATATCTCCTAGACAAAGTGTCAGCAATAACATTCTTCTTCTCTTACTAGTGTTTGATAACATAAGGAAAAGATTCAATAAATTCAACCCACTTTGCATGTCTACGATTCAATTTCCCTTGACTACGTATGTGCTTTAAAGATTCATGATTAGAATGTATGACAAATTTTTTGGGCCACAAATAATGCTGCCATGTTTCTAAAGTTCTTACAGGAGCATATAATTCATTATCATAAGTAGAATAATTCAGAATATGCCCACTCAATTTTTCACTAAAGTATGCAACAGGTTTTCCTTCTTGCAGCAAAGCACCACCCAAACCAATTCCGCTAGCATCACATTCAAGCTCAAAAGTCTTATTGAAATCAGGAAGTTGGAGGAGAGGTGCATGTGTTAACTTATCTTTCAGCATGTTGAAGGCGTTCTCTTGTGCAGTGCCCCAATTAAAAGGCACTCTCTTCTTTGTAAGCTCATTCAATGCTGCAGCAATAGTGCTGAAATCCTTCACAAAGCGGCAATAGAATCTAGCAAGACCTAAGAAACTCCACATCTGTGTGATTGTTTTTGGGATAGGCCATCCTTGTATAGCTTCCACCTTGGCTTGATCAACTACAATTCCCTGTGGATTAACAATATAGCCAAGAAAAGAAACTCAATCTGTGCATAAGGTGCACTTCTCAAGGTTACCAAATAAATGTGCATCACGTAGAGCATTAAAAATAGCACATAAGTGATCAATATGCTCATCCATAGACTTGCTGTAAATCAATATATCATCAAAATATACCACCACAAATTTTCCAATGAAAGCACGCAAAACCTTGTTCATTAATCACATGATAGTGCTAGGTGCATTAGTTAACTCAAAAGACATTACTAACCACTCATATAAACCGAACTTAGTTTTGAAAGCAGTTTTCCATTCATCTCCCAATTTCATACAAATCTGGCGGTACCCACCACGCAATCAACTTTCAAAAATATAACAGTACCACTTAATTCATCAAGCATATCATCTAAGCGTGGAATAGGATGATGATATCAAATGGTTATATTATTAATCGCACTACAGTCCACACACATATGCCATGTTTCATCCTTCTTAGGCACTAAAACAACCGGAACAGCACAAGGACTAAGAGACTCATGCACATAACCTTTGTCGAGAAGCTCTTGTACTTGGCGCTGAATCTCCTTAGTTTCCTCTAGATTTGTCTTGTATGGCGCACGGTTTGGCAAGGAAGCACCGGACATGAGATCAATCTAGTGCTTAGTCCTTCGAAATAGTGGCAGCCCTGGTGGCATCTCACTTGGAAAAACATCAACAAACTCCTGCAAAATGTTAGCCACGGCAGGAGGCAAAGAATGTTGCATATCGTGAAGTGAAATCAATGCATCCTTGCACACCAATGCATAACAAACAGAAGTTGAAGCAATCAATTCATTAAAATCAAATTTGGCGGCAAGCAAGCATTTTTCTTCCAAAGTTATCTCGTTTTTCTTGTCAAAAACATATTTGTTTTGTTTCTTATCAAGCTTTACAAGTTCCTTTGCAACAGTTTGGTTCTCACTTTTAGCATGCTCCTAAGATTTAAGTTTGCTAGCTCTAGCAACATCATCTTTCACAATAGCTTCAGGAGATATAGGATGTAGCACAATTTTCTTATCATGGTGTAGAAAAGAATACTAATTTGATCTACCATGATGCATTGAATCTCTATCAAATTGCCATGGCCTACCTAGCAGAATAGCACATGCTTGCATAGGCACAACATCACATTCAACAACATCATGATATGATCCAATAGCAAAATTAATTCGCATCAGTCCAGTTACCTTTGCCTTACCACTATTATTAAGCCACTGGATTTAATATGGATGTGGGTGCGGTTTGGTGCTAAGCGCAAGCTTCTCCACCATGTCGGTACTGGCCAAGTTGTTACAGCTACCTCCATCAATGATCATGTGGCAAGAATGCTCTTTCACGACACACTTTGTTTGGAATAGCGTGTGCCGCTGATTTTGCTCCGCTTTCTCCATCTGTGCACTCAACACGCACTGCACAATGAGACTCTCGTAATGGCCCACATCTTCAGCACCTATATGCTCTTCTTGTTCTCTATCATTACCTGCATGGTTAGTTGCAAGAGCATATGTATCCTCATCAAAATCACTAGCAAATGTGTACTCACCATCCTCTTTAACAATCAAAGCACGCTTGCTTGGATAGTCACGCTGGACATGCCCAAATCCTTTGCATCGGTGACACTGAACATCTCTAGTCCTCCCTGTAGATGCAATAGAAGAAGTACTTTCAGCAGGCACATCCCTAGTCGCTGTGGGTGCCGGACTTGCTGAATTAGCAGGAAGAACACGTGGCTTGCTGCTGGTGTGGGCTATAGATGTTGCTGCACGACTCAGTGAGGAAGAAGGTGGTGGAGCACGTCTAGTTGGGGAAGTAGTCATGCGCGTCTGCCATGAATTAGCTCTACCTGCAGAAACATTAGTATTGGCACTTGCACGTTGTCCCTGCACTTCTCTTTCAGCTTTACAAGCAAGATGAAACAAACGAGTGATGTTATTGTATTCTTTGTAATCTAGGATGTCCGGAATTTCTCGATTTAAACCACCCAAAAATCTAGCCATTGCAGCCTCCTCGTTTTCCTCTAAATCACAATGCAACATACCCATTTGCAATTCCTGATAATATTCTTCTACACTTTTAGCACCCTGCCTCAATTGTTGCGACTTATTTAATAGATCACATGCATAGTAAGAAGGAACAAATCTAGCCCGCATGACCCGTTTCAAAGCATCCCAAGTTTGTGGTATGTTATTAGGACTTTTCTTGAAATGCTCTATCCACCAAACAGAAGCAAAATCAGTGAACTCACTAGCAGCAGCTCTAACTCTTTTATTCTTAGGAAATTCATGGCAAGCAAATTTTTTATCAACAACAATTTCCCAAGTAATGTATGCATCAGGATTATATGAACTATCAAAAGGAGGTATCTTAAATTTAATTTTACCAAAAGCATCATCATTGTTGCGTACCTCACGTCAGCCCATACCTTGACGATTGTGGCGCAACCGTTAGCGAAGACGAGCATCTTTGTAACATCCCCACCCTGGCACCACCTACAGTGACACCAGAGAGGAAGCGCTGGAGGAGATCGGCGTGAACCGATTCCCACGGAACCGCGTTGCCGGTACCAATCCTAGGAAACCTTGCTAGTACCTGTGGTCAACCGAGATGTATTATAGCAACTAAATAAATAAATATATATTATACCTTCATAAGTTGCAACATCGGGCAAGCCCTGAGCAGCAACCTGCAAATAGAACAGCAACAGAACGATAGCGCAATGAGAACCCAATCCACAAGCAACAGCTTGGGATTAGGAAAGAAACCCTAATCTTCGATTTAACTTCACTCAACCTGAATGAGGGTATAAAAGGAATAGATTGTGTACTTACGTACTTAGCAAGCCACAGGAAAAGTGAGCTATGCAAGCTATCAAAGGAAGGCTGGGGTTTATTTCGCAAACATTTTATTTTGAAATCATTTTCAAAAATTCTAAGTGTGGGTTGATCTATGTGCAGTTGGAAAAAGGCTCTCGCCTCAATCCTGTCTGCGAATTGCTTTGCAACAACTCAAGCGAACGAATTGATTTTAATCTAATTAAATTTTTTAGTCAAGTCTACTGCCTGTCGGACCACGACAGTGGTTCAGAGTATATCATCTATTAGTTTATTTTCACTTTCGTCTTTCTCAGGATGAAACCTCATCTTAGATTCCCTCTATTATTTTCCTTTCACTTTCGTCCTATTCAGGACATCATTCATCTCATCATCTCAGCTTCGGCTCCTAGAGCCATCCATAATCTCCATCTCAAACATACACTGCTTCCACTCGGGAAGCCTAATCTATGATGCCATTCGACATCCCGATCCACACAGGCCCGTTTCAGACCATGTATTGGTCATCCATCAGCCATCCTGGCCGATTCTGGTAATGGTTCTCAATCCTACAAACCACTATCGCAAACATTTGCAAACAAATCTATGCTAGAGGAATCACTTAACATCGCCCATGACCGTGGGCATGGCTGTTCGAACAGTTCAAGACTCTGTAGAGGTGTATGCTTTACCCACACAATGCGAGCTTACTCCCTCGCTGATCAGGTGGGGGAGGTTCGTGACAAGGCCTTTCAGGAGCAATCCCAGGGTACCTCATGATCGGTAGACAGGTCAAACCAAATCTCATTTAAGCATCATGCGTTAATCAAATACCCCAAACACCTTGAATGAGTACTTGGCAAGCTTCCATTCCTTGCTCTACTCAGAAACCCGAGATATCCCCAACCACCTTATCTCGGCGTTCCACATCTACTGGCATACGAGGTAACCCTATTCTGGCAGAATACTTAGCCAGGGGCGTCCCATACCTCCCATGTGGTCGCACTGTACTATGATCAGTGCAATTCCCCAAGGAATCGATCTTTATATGCGAATACAAAGCATCCCTACTAAGGCGATCACTTTGTATTGCGAGTTTTCGCAAACCATCTTTTGTTTCACAACCTCGTCGACACTGAGTGTCGGGTTTTTAAATCTTTCGAAACCCTATTTTTCCCAAATCGACAAACAATAGTGTTGAGGTGGACCCATCGGGATCCATGCTTAGGGAGCACGGTTACCGAGGTACCACAGGGTGGAGCGACAAGGAAAGGGATACCAACATCCTACAGGTTCTATGCAACTACCGGGGAGGTCCTGACAAACCGAGGCCCGTCAATTTAACGTGCACACACTATAATGCAATTTCAAAAACACAACATTTTTCAATTTTGGGGCAATATGGTCAATAAGTGACTTGCCTCAGTCTTCATCTACAAACTTCGCGAAATTCGGCGTCCGAAAGAATTCCAAAGCATCAACTACGCGCAAAATGAGAGAAAAACACACAAAACTCTAAAAATAAAATACTATTATTAATAACTAATAGTGCCATGAGGTAGATCTCAATTTTAGAAAAATTTGGAGATTTGAACGGGATCAATCAGAGTTACAGATAAAAAGATATGGATTTTTGAAGTTTTAGGGATTTTTTGTGGAAAAAGAAAAGGATTATTTGGATTTTTGGAAAAAAATATCCTAAGAATATTCTCAGCTCTGATAGGTGGGGCCCAAGGTCAGAGAGAGAAAGAGAGGAGCTGAGAGGTGTGGTCCACATGTCAATGAGAAGTGAAAAGTGGAGCCCACATGTAAGTGATAGGGAGAGATTTGAATAGAGGGGCCCACATGTAAGTGGCCTGAGGTGACTTAGAGTTGGTGGCCCGCAAATCAGTGAGAGATTAACGAGTGGGGCCCATATGTAAGTGGGTCAGAATATGTGAATTAGGTCGGGCCCACATGTCAATGGAAAGGGAGAGAGAGTGACAGGGAGGGCCCACATGTCTATGTGTGGGAGAGAGAAGGGCACCAGGGCCCATATGTAAGTGAATAGGGGAGAGTAAAGGGAAGGGGCCCACTTGTCATAAAGAATGGGGTGTATGGGGTCCACTTGCCGGTGGCTTGAGGGGGATTAGTGGGAGAGGGATTTAAGTGAGTTGGGCACACAGGTCAGTGTCTCCGAGAGGGGGATTAAGGGTGGGGTCCACCTATAAGGCAACGTGAGAGAGAGGATATGAGGGCAGCGGCTGGTTTGGGGAGGAGAAGCTAGTAGGGAGATTGATGGTGCATTGTCACACCCTGAGTTTAGCCACACAGAAACTTACCGGAGAAAATACCTAAGAAAAGGAATTTTAAAATGGCTAGAGAAATTAATTGATGGTGTAAAATGCAAGATAATAAATTGTCGTGGCCGGGAATATTTTTCTTGTATTCTCTGTGCCAAAATACATTAACTGGATTTTTAGTGGAATTTACAGAGCGCCGGAACTATTTTTAATAAATCAAATACGCTTATCGGAATTAACATCGTCCTGGAAATCTTTTTCTTTCTTCCTTTCTCTTTTTCTCCCTCGGGGCCGCTGGCCCGCTCCTGTGCCGCCCGCGCCCTCGCTCCTCGCGCCCTCACCCTCGTGCCCGCGCGCTCGCGCCCTCGCTCCTCGCGCCCTCGCCCTCGTGCCCGCGCGCTCGCGCCCTCGCCCCGCGCCCGCGCCCCGCACCCTGTGCCCGTGCCCTCTCCCTTGCCCGCGCCCCGCGCTCTCTCGTGCTCGCGCCCGCGCCAACGCTCCTCCCGCTGACAGGCCGGGCCCGCCTGTCAGCATCATCGTTCTCCTCCGTCCGAATCGGGCGAAGGGGAAACTCCCCGGGGCAGTCCGATCCGGCGCCGTCCTCCTCATCCTCCCGCACTCGCACTCGTTCAAACGGTCGCGGACCGAGTCCGCCCCACTCCCCCGAGTTCTCCGGCGTCCACGTCCCCTCTCTCCCGTGAACCACGCGCACGATGCCCATGCCGCCGTCCACTCTCCCGTGCACGATTGGAGCCGTTCGGCCTCGATCTCTCCCGGCCGACTGTTTATAAACCATCTCCACCCTCTCCTCCATCTTTTCCCAACACGCCGAGCTTTCCAGTGCCCCAGAACCCCGTCGCCACCGCGCATCCGAGCTCCACCGTTTTTCGCTGCCTCCGGCCACCGCTCGCCGCCGTTCCGGACGCCGCCAGGCCACTCCGCCACCGCCTGCACCTCCGCCGCGCCGCGCCGCATCTCGGCCGCCACTCCGTGGAAGCCGAAGCTCGCCGGACCGCCTCGCCGCGCGCACGGTGAGTATCGGCCTTCGCCTCCTTTCCGGCCGATGTTTCCTGCCGCGCGTGTCTCCATTCTCCACTCTAACTCCTCTCCCGTCCTCCTCATCCTCCAGGACACCTCGGCAGCCGCCTCTCGCCCGTTCCCCGCGTCGGAGCTCCGTCGCCGACGTCGTCCCGAGGCCGCCGCCGCCTTTTCGTTGCCACTGTCATCTTCGCGCCGTCGCTCGCCGTCGCGAGCCGCCGGTGAGAACCCCCTCCGTTTTCCCGTTCATTTCCGCCCCTCCGTGTGGTCGTCGCCGCGCCGGGTGGTCGCCGTCGTCGACCATCGGGTCGCGTGCGCGCCGCCGCCTCCCGCTCGGGACGGCTGGCTTCGCCGCCGCTCCCCGGGGCCGTCCGTTCTGCCGGGTGGCAGATCGGGCCGCCCGCTCGCTCGCCCGCGTGGTGCGCCCGCTCTCGGCCGCGGTGGACTTGGTCCGCCGTGCGCCTGCCTCTCGCACGCCACTGGCTGGTGGAGCCCGCCGGTCGGCGCTGGCTTCCCAGTCTAGTGACGTCATTAATCGGTTAATGCCGCATTAAATCACTGGTTAATTATATTCACTCTGAAAATAGCAGTAAACTTCATAAATCATAACTATTTCATGCGAACTCTGATTAAGTCCATTCAAATTTCATTAAATCCAGAAAAATGCCAAGAATCCATTAAAAATACTTTCAGCCCATGTTTGTTGACCCCCATGTACTGTTTTTTAATTGTTTATGCACTGTTTGTTGTAGAATCCGACGCCGGTAATTCTCCTGCGTATTTCGAGATCGTAGCCGAATACCTTGAGCCGGAGCAAGGCAAGTCGCACTGATACTTTGATCAATTCGTACCCATTTTTCATTAAATTGCTTTGTTTACGCAAATAAACTGCATTATTTCAATAATTCATGTGGATTTGGTATTGCCTATACAATGTTAGGTTTCAGCCTTAGTCTTGATAACTAAATCCTTGTCACCTGGGTAATAATATGAGTAGAATATGATCCCTAGGATGCTTAGCCATGCTTAGCAACATAGCTCACCTGGGTATTAAATAATGTCTTTTTTTTATATAATTCGACTCAATGTCGGAAAAATGGAACCATGGATAGGTTGTTGTTAAATTCCTAAAATTTGACCTAAATGGTGGGCTGTGGGTGTATGGTTTGCTTGTCACACCCATGGCAATTAAGGACCGGTTCGCGGGAACCACTTGGGCAACTTCCCGTACTTGCCACAAGCCAGCGTGGGCAACGCTGGGCTTGAAGCGTTTCTTCTCCCTCTCCTAGGCACCGATGAAGAGGGTGGGCGTGATGGAGTTGGGTCGGCCCGGGGTAGGGTTGATCGGCTGCCGGATTCACCGTGGCGCAAGGGGGGTAGCCTGGCCAATATGGGCGTGCCCTGTCGGCAGTGCAACCTCAGCGTGGTGTGGATGGTTAGGGAGGGGTTGCGTGAACGGTCCTGTCACAGCCTCGCACAGGGACATCGTGGTGATGTACTGGCACACGGAACGTGTGTGGGGGCTGTGTCTTGTGGTACAGTTGTACACCTCTGATCAGAGTAAAACTATTCGAATAGCCGCGCCCGCGTAATGGGCACATTGGCCAAGACTCACCGTGATTAGTCTCACCTATAATTAATCTGGTTTTATCAAACTGTGGTTGTGGAAGGTGTGTGTCGTCGGCGTGGTTGAGCTGACGGGGGTGACCGGTTAGCGTGGTGTAACGCTAGTCGGTGGAGACTGGTGAGTGTGGTTTAACTCTCATCAGTTTCGCCTGGTGGTCGTGGTGTAACTTCCATCAGCGCGGCCTGGTCAACGTGGTTTAGCGTTGTCGGGAAAGCTGGTCAGCGGGTTACGTTGTCGGTGGTGACTGGTTAACGTGGTGGTAGCGTTAATCAGTGGAGTCCGGGTAACGTGGTGTAACGGTACCGGAGGTGTCTGTGAACGTGGTGTAGCGTTCATCAGTGGAGACTGGTTGACGTGTTTAGCGTCAATCAATTGGGAATGGTTGGGCCTGGTTAACGTGGTGTAACGTTAAATCAGTGGTGAATTATATTGTTAATTAAATCAACTTTTATGTTTGCGAACTACTCCCCTTTTGCAACTGCTTTTCGCAAATAAACCCTATCCCATCTTTGTACCCGGTGCATATGCATTTTGTGGGTGTGATGTTGTTGAGTACTGTGGGTGGTATCAGCCTTGCTCCATTTTCCCCCCAGTGTTGGAGGACGCGTCAGTTGAAGATCATCCTGAGAATAGGCTGGCTCCGCCGTCAAGGTGCCTGTGGGAATGGAATCGGCTGCTTGGCCAGATGTTATAGACTCCGTTTTTTTTCCATGCATTTATGTATTTTACAGTTTACTCTGTTGTAAGACACTCTGTAGGCAACTTGGTTTGTGTACCCTGGCTTTCCTGGGCAGGGATTTATTACACATTAATGTTCAGAATTTCGGTGCGAATTTCTGGGCTTACAATTGGTATCAGAGCCGAGCTTGACCGTAGGACCAGCCAAATGGAAACCTAAGACCCTCTGAAATTCCATTTGCATATGCTTCTTACAGTTGGAGTTATTTTTTGGGAAAAGTGGAATCTATTTTCAAGTTGGGGTAAATCTTGCCGTTTATGTGATGGAAATTTGAGTCAAAACCTGGAGTTAAATTTTTGTTTCAAGATTGACATAGTGTCAAATTTTGGGAAAACATTGGTTATTCTTGGGAAATGTTTGATTTACAGCATGCATAAAATCTCTTTATTTGTGTCGAAATTATTATGTGAATCTTATGTGGTTTCGCAATGGTATTTTGTTGGTTCAAAATTTACTTACAAAACTATTTACTGCATAAAATCGTTGTTGTTTTCCAAATTATTTATTGTCACTTGTTTGGATCTGAGCATAATTGATGTCCCCTCTTGTCTTCTTTCTATAGATGGACAACCTCCCCAACCAGCGTTGTTATCCGACATGGGTGGCTACGTGAAGAACTGCGGATGATGAGCTTCACCTTGGGGTAAGCCGTGCCCCAGAATACACAGCAGTGAGCCCTTGGGGGTGAGCTACCACACCGGGTTCGTGTGGAGTTTACCTGGCGAGATGTACCTCCTGCCTGCCATGGAGGTAGAGGTTGGCGGGCGTACCTTCAGTCACGCCTGTCAGGAGGCGCTTTCCGCTGCTTGGAGAGCTGCGCGGAAGCATCACTCTACTCTCCGCACCACTCTTACCGCTACCTCCCTACCGAACCCCGACCAAGAATACAGTTATTTCCAGTGGGAGACAATGAGAACGACACTACCATTGTTCACATGAGGCAGGCGATGATGCTATGGACTACTGCACGCCAACTGGGTGCGTGCAGCTCATGACCGGGGGAGGACGCCAACAGATGACTATCATGGACTCCAGAACCAGGTCGACCGCCTGAAGAAGGAGGTCGCAGAGCTTAAGGGACAGCCGCCACCCGGTGGAGCCAGGACACCGGCTGACTATCCGAGGAAGAGGACCCTTCCTCCGGTGGTGTTCAATTGCTCCCAGAACGGGCCTCACGCACCACCACCCCACCGGCACAGCTCCAGCACCAGCTCCAGCACCAAGCTCTAGTGCCTACACCTGCCCAGTACCAGCACCGACGGGTGATGGATCAGTGCATCGTCTGATGCGATGGCTCTCAAGAGGCACCAAGCATCCATGGAGGTTTCACTTCGACGGACGACAAAGCAGCTCCTTCAGCGGGTCTCGCACTCGCAGCGAGGCCAGTTCTTCGGCCCACGGGAGTGTGGATTATGTGGGCGATCCAGGAGAGCACAGACGACTGAGGCCGGAGACGAGCAGGAGCCGGAGTACGACTCGCAGACCGCGAAGCCGCTCGAGCATTAGAAGCGCGCACCCTTAGCTTTGCCGTTTTCTTAGTTTGATTTCCTGTTTAGTTTGTAATGTTAGAATGTTTGTTTGTTTGGGGTTAGTGGTGGCATGCGTCTGTTGGTATGTCCGCGTAATTAGAGCTTGAACTGTTTTTCCTATGTTTCCAACCCAAGAAGTTCAGTTAATTTAATTCAATCACTTAATTATCACCCCTGTTTCTGAGCCACCGTTTTCCTCCCCTCCCTCTCAGCCCCCGCTCTCCCCTTCAGATGGTGAACACAAGGAGTGGAGCCTGCTGCCAGTGACACTAGCGCCACCAACCAGCGAGAAGGAGCACCTCAGGATCAAGGAGTACCTAACCATGTCCACCCGCCACTACCGGAGCACCCACCTTGGCGCAGGTTTTGGCCAACCAAAACCAGATGAGGCTCTGATGATGCAACAGATGCAGCAGAACAACCAGCAGCAACAACACCAGCAACCAACAGAATCCCGGCCATTGCCCCTCAATCCAAGCTGCCAGAGTTCCTGAGGGTCAGGCCGCCAACTTTCTCCAGCTCCCCCAACCCCATTGATGCCAACGACTGGTTGTTGCCATCGAAAGAAGCTCAACCTCCTCCAGTGCACCGACCAAGAGAAGTCGCTTTTGCTACTCACCAACTCCAAGGTTCCCGCATCGCTTGGTGGGACAATTCCTGGTGACCCGCACCGCTACCACAGAGGTCACTTGGGCCGAATTCTGGCTACAATTTCCGGAAGTCGCAGATTCCGGCGGGAATTGTGGCACAAAAGAAAAGAGAATTCAAGACCTGGTCCAAGGGAATAGGACGGTTTACCGAATACCTCCACGAGTTCAACCGTCTAGCGCGCTACGCGCCAGAAGGGTCCGCACCGATGCGGAAAGACAGGAGAAGTTTTTGGATGGATTGAACGACGAGCTACACAATCAGCTCCTCTCTAGCGACTACCCAGACTTCGAGAAGCTGGTGGATAAAGCTATCCGCCAGGAGAGCCAGCACAACAAGGTGGATCGTAAGAGGAAGGCAGCCCAGTTCCGACTCAACAAGGACAGCTTCAGCGACCACGAATGATGATGGGCCCGCATGGTGGACCAGCCACCATGATCGTCTGTCAACAACGCCCGTTCTACCCGGGGCACTCTGGAGCAACGGCAACAGCGGGCAGTACAACCGTCAGTCGCTTCCGCGCCCGCCAATGGCACCAACACAGCAGAGTCAGCCACGGAAGGATACCGGGGGCAAGAGCTACGTCTGCTACAACTGCCAATGAACCGGGCCACTTCGCCGACAAGTGACCGAAGCCGAGGCGAATGGGATCCAGACCTGCAGCTCCCCAGCACCCAACGCCAATCAACAGTGGTAAAGGGAGTGTCAACCATGTCTCCCGCCGAAGAGGCACAGGCCGCACCGGAAGTGGTATTGGTACGTTTCTCGTGAACTCAACACTGCTAACTGTTTACTTTTGATTCTGGTGCAACACATTCTTTTATATCCAAGAAATTTGTGGGGACACATGGGATAAAGGTAGTGGAACTTAAAATCCCCATGAGGGTCCATACGCCTGGGCAACCGAATGGTAACTGCTCACTATAGCCCTTCAGTGAGCCTAGAAATCCAAGGATCACCTTTTTCTAAGCCAATCTTATCCTCTTGGAATCCAAAGACCTAGATGTCATCTAGGGTATGGATTGGTTGACCGACACAAAGGGGTGATCGACTGTGCGAACCGCACCGTAACGGTGACCAGCCCGGAAGGAAAAGTGGTGATCTTCAAGTCACCCGTGCCGTTGCCATCGGGAAGCAAGCTTGAATCAGGTCGCAGCAGAGCAACACCTGAAAGTGGAACAAAGCCAGAAAGGAAAATACAGGATATTACAATAGTAAGGATATACCGGATGTGTTCCCAGAGACCTACCAGGGATGCCACCAAAAAGGAAATTGAATTCAGGATTGATCTGGCACCTGGAAACAGCGCCAATATACAAGAGGCCCTTACAGAATGGCAACCGAATGAGATGGCCGAAGTCAAGAAGCAAGTCGACGACCTGCTACAGAAGGGTTACATCCGACCAAGCACATCACTTTGGGAGCACCAGTCATCTTTGTGGAAAAGAAAGACAAGACAAAACGGATGTGCGTGGACTACCGCGCACTAAACGATGTCACCATCAAGAACAAGTACCCCTTTGCCGAGAATTGATGATCTGTTCGATCAATTGGAGGGTGCCACCGTCTTCTCCAAGATAGACCTGCGATCAGGCTATCATCACTTAGAATTCGAGAGGAGGATATACCAAAAGACAGCCTTCACCACGCGTATGGGTTGTATGATGCACTGTTATGTCCTTTGGACTGACCAATGCACCCGCCTTTTTCATGAATCTGATGAAAAGGTATTCATGGAGTTCTGGACAAGTTTGTGGTAGTGTTCATCGACGACATCTGATCTACTCAAAGTCAACGGAAGAGCATGAACAACATCTTTCGTTTGGTTTTGGAAAAGTTGAGAGAACACCAGTTGTAGCGCCAAGTTCAGCAAATGCGACTTCTGGTTAAGAGAAGTGCAATTCCTCGGACACATCATCACCGCTCAAGGAGTTGCCGTGGATCCAACGAACGTGAATCTGTCACCAATGGAAACCGCCTAAGACAGTGACACAGGTAAGGAGTTTTCTTGACTTGCGGGATACTACCGCCGGTTCATCGAGAACTTCTCGAAGATGCCACCCTATGACTCAGCTACTGAAGAAGGATGTTAAGTTTTGTCTGGACCCCTGACTGCAATCACACAGCTTTGAAGAACTCAAGAAGAAGTGGTTTCAGCCCCGTTTTTTGATCTTACCTGATCCCAAGAAGGATTTCCAAGTATACTGTGATGCATCCCGCCAAGGGCTAGGGTGCGTGTTGATGCAAGAAGGCAGGGTTGCGCCTATGCATCGCGTCAGTTACGCCCCCATGAGAGCAATTACCCAACACACGACCTGAATTGGCGCAGTGGTCCATGTTTGAAAATTTGGCGGCAACTACCTCATTGGTAACGCGTTAAGTGAGATTTATACGGACCCTACAGAGAGCTTGAAGTACATCTTCACCAGCCTGATTTGAACCTCCGCCAGAGAAGTGGCTGGAACTGATTAAGGACTATGATGTGGGGATACATTACCATCCAGGGAAAGCCAACGTCGGGCAGACGCCTTGAGGCAGGAAAAAGTTATCTGCAACACCGCTCAGGCAGAGGCAATGTGCAAGGAAATGCAGCAGGAGTTAATGCTTGAATCTGGGCATTGTTGAACATGGATTCGTGGCAGTCCCTAGAGGCTCAACCCATCGCTTTTTGATCAAGTCCGCAATGGCACAAGCGAACGATCCAGAAGTCGAAGAACTTAAGAAGAACATGAGAGTCGAAAAGCTCAAGGTTTTACGGAAGATGAGAACGGGACGGTATGGATGGGGGAACGTTTGTGCGTTCCAGAGAATAAAAGAACTCAAGGACCTAATACTCCGGGAAGCCCATGAGAACGCAGTACTCCATTCATCCAAGATAGAACCAAGATGTACCAAGCCTTAGAACAAGTTTTGGGCCAGCTTAGAAGGGAATCCGCGAGTTGTGGCCTTTATGTGCAGGAGTCAAGCGAACACCAACGGCCTGCAGAACTGCTACAAGCCACTCATGTCCAAGTGAATGGAAGAGATCGTATGATCTTTATCCCGGATTGCCGCGCTCATCGGTATGACTCAATCTGTTGATCGTAGCGATCGACTCACCAAAGCTTCGCATTTCATCCCGTGCTGCCACCTACTCGTGGTAAGAAACTGCGGAACTGTATAGCTCCATAATGTGTTTACATGGAGTACCCAAGAAATCATTTCTTGTCGTGTACCAGTACACTTCCAAGTTTGCAAAGTTACAAGAAGGAGTTGAACCCATCTGAAACTTCTCACGGCAATTACCATCCGCAAACAGTATGTCACTTGAAAGAGGTCATCAGATATTGGAACATTGCTGAAGCTTGTGCACTAGACTTCGAAGAACATGGGTAAAAGCCTTACCCTCACGCAGAGTCTCTTACAAAATCAACAGCTACCAGGCCAGCTTGCATATGCACCGATTAAGTCTTGTATGCGAGGAAGTGTCCCGCACAACCCCTTTCTGGACTCAGATACAGAACGTCAGTATTCGGAAACCACGCGCTCAAAGAAGCAGAAGAGATGTAAGCCAATACGAGAGCGTTGTTAAAGACGACTCAAATCCAGACAGAAAGATTATGCTCATAAGACGACTAGCTTAAGCTTCGAGAAGGAGACTACGTTTACCTTCGGTCCCCCACCGCGAGTACACAGGTTCCAAACAAAGAACTACACCACGTTTCGTTGAGACCCCTACCAGATTAGCCTAAGTGAGTGCATATCAGTTAGCCTCCAGCTTCCAATGACTGGCTACACGATGTTGTTCCACGTTGTCACAACTGATAGAAGTGTCTGAGTACAGCCGAACAAGCAGATCCGAACAGATCGAATCCAGGAACCTCACCTATTGAGAAGCCAAATAGGATCCTGGAGATCAGTGAAATAAACACCAGGAGCGGTAATCAGATTCTCAAGGTACAGATGGACACCATTCAGAGGAAAGAAGCCACCTGGAGCAAAGAACAACCGAGTCCCCCATCCTCACCTTTTCGCCAGCGCCTCGAATCTCAGGGACAATCTGTTAAGGGGAGGTTTGCACACCCTGAGTTTAGCCACAGAAACTTACCGAGAAAATACCTAAGAAAAGGAATTTGTTAAAAGGCGAGAGAACAGTAAATTAGAGTGTGTTAAAAGCTAAGATAATAAATTCGTGGCCTCATGGAATATATTTTCTGTATCTCTCTGTGCCAATATACATAATGATTTTTAGTGGAATTTACCACAGCGCCGAACTATTTTTAATAAATCAAATACGCTTATCGACATTAAACTGTCCTGAAATCTTTCTTTCTTCCTATCAACAATTTCCCCTCGCCGCTGCCCGCTCCCTGTGCACCCGCGCCCTCCTCACTCGCCCCTCGCCTGTAGCCCGCGCGCCGCACCCTCGACCCCCGCGGCCCGCGCACCCGCACCCTTGCCGTAGCACCTTCTCCCTGCCCCGCCCCGCGCATCTCCGCTCAGCGCCCGCCAACGCTCCTCCGGAGACTAGACAGTCGGCCGCCTGTCTGCATCATCTTCTCCTCCTCCGATTCGCGAGGAACTCCCCGGTGAGAGATCCGACTCCGCCCGTGCTCCTCATCCTCCCCGCAATCTCACTCGTTCAAAATCGGGTCAGCGACTAGTCGCCCCACTCCCACCGATATTCGCGCTCCACGTCCCCTCTCTCCCTGAACCACCAGCACATGCCCATGCCGCCCGTCCCACTCTCCCGTGCACGATCTGGAAAGCCTTCCGCCTCATCTCTCCCGGCCGACGTTATAAACCATTCTCCACCCAATCCCTCCAATCTTATCCCCAACACCGCCGAGCTTTACCAGTGCCCCAGACCCCATTCGCCCACCCGCGATCGAGCCCACGTTTTCGCTGGCCTCCGGCCATCCGCTCCCCGCCGTTACCGGACGGCGCCAGCCACATCCGCCACCGCCCTGCACCTCCGCCGCGCTCGCCCGCATCTCTGCCGCCACTCGTGGAAGCCGAGCTCGCCGTGACCGCACGTGCGCCCGCCGCACGGTGAGTATCGGTCCTTCCCTCCTTTCCGCCGATTTTCTTGCCGCGCCGTGTCTCCATTATCCACTCTTAACTCCTCTCCCTCCCTCTCCCAGAACAACCTCGGCATCCTCTC